>CAUYRH010063829.1:0-17400 GCA_963574655.1 Perodicticus potto | reverse complement strand
CAAGTCCTGCTGCGGTCTCTCACACTGAGCTCTCTGCTCTGTGGGTTTATATGGAATTTTTTAGGGGTGGGTCTTCATCAGTTATCTAATGAAGACCCGGGCCCTGGAGACTGACAGGTTATTGACCAGTCAGATGTGCACAAGGAGCAAACAGCAAGGCGCCAGTGTTTTCCGCACAGGTGGTTGGTTCTTTTTCAAGCTGGTTTCTCCATCTGTCACAGCATCAGCACCGCCAGGGCCAAGGCAGCGGTTGTAGAACTGTCTTGTCCTGCATCAAGAGGATGACCGGTAAGATTTATACCAATGGGACATCTATGACAAGGTGTGACCTCGAAACGTCCCTGACTGAGTCATTGCTCAGCTCAGCTCAGGATCTCTGACCTTGGATGACCAGTGAGCTGGGCACAGGGTGTGCTGGTCTGCCCGGGCTTCCTAAGGGCAGAGATGCACCCAAGGAGACCAGACTGTACACGTGAGGTGCTAAACCTCAGTTCGTGCATGTCGGTAGTTTAAAAATGTGTGTTTAAGGGCGGCGCCTGTGGCTCAAAGGAGAAGGGCACCAGCTCCATATGCCGGAGGTGGCAGGTTCAAACCCAGCCCCTGGCCAAAAAACCGCAAAAAAAAAAGTGCATTTAAATATATCCCTCTATTTATTCATCAATTTTTAGTACCACTTACTCATAGACATGCAAAGGAAACAATACTTTTAAGAAACATAAGAGACTTTTTGTTATTTTATTGTATTTTAGATTATATTCTCTTCAAAGGAAATTTCCCACAAAGGTGTGGGGAACATGTCACCAGAAATATGGAATAAATGCCTTTTCAAAAAACATATATGAAGTTTTCTTGCAGAATAATTCTTTCCCAATCTTAGAGGTATTGCAGACTCATTTCCACGGCTAATTAAAGGTAAGAATGAGTCACATTGATGACGCCTGAGAGGCAGGAGCTGGGGTTCCACAAAGCACCCTAGTAAACACAGTCTGGATTATCGTTTAGTAGATGGAATGAAACCAACAACCTGCCAAACTTGGAGAAACCAAAGCAGAAATAATCTGCTCCTCCAGGGGAGCCACTTAGACCCCTGGAGCTGTCCATTCGGGCACAGGTTAAACTAGACATTCCTTCTGCCCAAGTGTTCACAAAGATGAGGGAAAGAACTTAGGACAAGATTTAAAACTGCCTAAGTTGGCCGGGTCCTTTTTCACCTTGGAGAGCGAGGTTGCTTTTGTATTGCTGCAATTTCCAGGAAACATTAACTTCATAAAGCGCAGATTCCAGCTTTCGGTATCTTTTGACAATCTCAACAGGGGTAAAGATCAAGGATTTCCCTACTGGCAATTTGCAAATGCTGCTCTAAGCTTTTTCTTTCTGAAGCGATGAGGAAAACAGAATAATAAAATTCTCTCCAAAAAGAAACAACAGCTCGCCTATTGAAGACAGGGCTAATTTGGGTTTGTGAGAATTACTGAACTGTTCTTCTGGGTTTTGTGTCCGAGACACTCTCTCCCGCCCCCACCACTCCCTATGTGTGTTTACAACTCTTTCTCTGTGTTTTTGGCTCTGCTCAGGCTATAGCTTCAAGTTTAGAGCCAAGTCTTATTTATTTCTGCTATGCAGTTACCCCAAGATTGTGAGCCTGTTTTGGGAAAAAAAAATTTTAATTTGGAAAGCATCCTGTTCTGTAGTATTTCAAATTTAGAATTCCATTTAGCTGCAAAATGAAAACAAAGAGATAAAGCACAGTCTTGTGCGTTTCAAGTTCGCATGAATCTCAGCCACATTCCATAGATTATTTTGATTTAGTTTTAACAAAATACCACATTAAATCACTCTAATGAGCTGTTTCTGTTCCCCTCTCGGCACAAGGTCATTAGGCACGAGACAACGTCTTTCTGCACCGGCTCCCCTATTTCATGTCAAAGTTGTCAGAAGAGACTGTGATGGTTTTCCGTAGGAGACAAGAGGACGCAACTGTTCTGGAGAAAAAGAGTCTGTACCTTAGCAGGAATGTGAGTTGTCACGCTCCACCCGGACGGGCTCCAGGTACTGAGGGCTGTGGAGTGGGGCCCGGGCTCCTCCTGCCAGGAAAGTCCAGCTGCCCTTCTCTGCTCCCCTCAGAGCAGCTCCTCTCGGACTGCGTAGCAGCAGCGTCCCATCACATGCGCACTTCTAGGGGATGGAAAGAAAAATCCGAAACTAGCACACATTTGAAGTATCTGTCATTAAATGAACTGTGCTCTTCTTTTTAGGGTCACAGCTGTCTTTTTAATTAACGAAAGTTGCAGATCTATCTGTGATACTCACAAAACATTGCCCCACACGTTCTGTGTGCCCACAGCAGGGTAGGTGCTGTCTTCCATTTGGGGGTGGGATACAGACGAGTGGGCCCACCACGGACCTGGCTCAGGCATGGGGTGCTGTGCCAGTTACAGACGCCAGCTCCCGCCCCAGCTTCAGTTGGGAGTCTGAACAACCTCATGGTGGTTTACATCACTAACTTTTTATCTCCTGATGTAATTTCTGCAAATGCAGATACTCAGGTGAGTGGTAAGTGGGCACACTGTGGATGGACCAGAATAGACTCCAAGGCAAGACTCCGGCAACAGAGCCTGGGATTATGTCTAACAAAGCTTTCCACAGTGGACAGTGAGATTCTCGCAGAAGTCTTGATGTCAGGCGGACCAGCTGTGTTCCCCTCCCCCCTTCAAGGGGACAGTCTCTCAACCCACCCTCCAAAGTCCTAGGAGAGAATGTTGGCCTTCCTACAGGGCCAGTTTTAAAAGCAATCTTCAGATTAGGTATAGTGACCAAGTCTAACCAAACACAGGCGCTCCTTTCCTAGCTACCAAGGTCTTGTCAAAGTCTAGACATCTAATTCACGAGTTATTGTGAATGAAGGAGGCTGGAAATGATTTACATTGTTAAACTTTTATTGCCATTTGATTAGAGCACTTTGTCAGTTGACAGCGTCACAAAGTCAAACCAGGGACTTCTTACGTCTGCTTTTTATTTGATGGCTGCTCTCTCTTCACCAAATACCACCTGTGTACATGGGGCATTGGTGAATGGGATACGCATTTGTCATTGTAGGCAAATATTAAAGACATTTCTACCAAATAAAAAATAACACAATACCAGAGGAGTAGCAAGCAGGTTAATGTCCAGAAGTGGGTCAAGAGACCAATACAGACGCAAGGGAGTGAGGGTGTGAAACCATGGGGGTGTGATACCATAGAGTCGTGGAACCGTGGGGGTCAGCTGGGTGCTCCTCTGGGCCCGGGAGGCAGGTTTTCCCTCTGAGAATGAAGCTCAAATCAACACAGCGGGATCAGAGCCTAACACACTGGATCAGCAAGGCAGACTGCCCCCGTGTCCAGCGTGCATTAACAGCAGACTTGAATACACCTCCGGGGAGGGGAGAGACTTCTGGCCAGATGAGTAGGTCCAAAATGGAAGCAGAGAAAAGGGCAGTTGTGCAGGAAAACTGCCAAAAAACGCACCTAAGGACTGATCCTGGGAGTGAGTCTGCCACCAACCCAACCTAGAGCCTATACGTCCTGAAAGGTGTATCTCGTTACGTGGCTGCGTGTCCTGACAGGTGTATCTCGTTATGTGGCTGCACATCCTGACAGGTGTATCTCATTTTGTGGCTGTGGGTCCTGACAAGTGTATCTCATTACGTGGCTGCGTGACCTGACAGGTGTATCTCATTTTGTGGCTGCATGACCTGACAGACAGGTGTATCTCATTATGTGGCTGTGGGTCCTGACAGGTGTATCTCATTACGTGGTTGCATGTCCTGACAGGTATATCTCATTACGTGGCTGCATGACCTGACAGGTGTATCTCATTTTGTGGCTGCATGACCTGACAGACAGGTGTATCTCATTATGTGGCTGTGGGTCCTGACAAGTGTATCTCATTACGAGGGTTGCATGTCCTGACAGGTGTATCTCATTACGTGGCTGCGCGTCCTGACAGGTGTATCTCGTTCGTGGAGGTGCAGCAGAGTGATCTCACCGGCACACTTGTCCTGACTGCCTTTTCTCCAAGCATCCTTCCGATCCTTGACTTCCCCACTAGCTTCCCTACAGGGAGAGAATGTGTTGGTCAGGATGAAGCAAACATCTGGTCTGCTCGACACTTATATTACTCACTGTAAATTAATGACCTGGCGCTCCGGTTTCCTGTGTCAGCCTCCTCTGAGATGTGTTAACACGAGTCCATGTAACTGAGCCAGACCTACACCGAGACCCTGAAAAAGCTAAGCCTGCGGCCTGGAGGGCCTGTCCTCAGCCAGCCAGGAAGACCACACTGTAAAGTTTCTGAAGACCCCATTTAAATTAAAATGTCATCCCTGAAGATTACCACATAAGCAATCATTTCTTCAATCAAAAACTGATCTTAAAATTTTGAGGTAGGGAGATGTAATCCAGAGACTCTGGGTCAGCAGTTGGACTAAGCCAGAGACCTGGTAGTAATGAGTGATTGGTACCAGGACAAAGGAACACGGAGGCCTGCGTGGTGGCGCAGCCTGTGATCTCAGCACTCTGGGAGGCCGAGGCAGGAGGATCACTTGATACCAGAAGTTTGAGGTTTCTGTGAGCCAGGCTGAGACCATGGCACCCTAGCCTGAGCATAGAGTGAAAATCTGGGGCCTTAACCCGCCACACCAAGGTGAGAAATGAACTGCAGCATTCTTTTTAAATGGGAAATAGCCTTGTCAGTGTCTTGGGGCTCAGAACTGATGTAAAGAAGGGAACCATTTGAAAGAACTTTTAAAAAAGCCACAGAGCTTTTCCCTACTCAGCATTGTCTTACATAATGATGATGACAATGTGGCAATCACACGCGGGGTGTCATTAAATAACAACACAGACATTAGACTGTTTTGCTTAAATGAAGTCACTATTTGAGTAAGAGTGGGGGGAAACAGAGAGAATGCAGGGTGGCACCGACCCTGTGGGGCTCGCACAGGACACCGGGTGGTGCTCTAGCAGGAGCAGCCCCGAGTGTGGGTGTCTGTGCACACACGTGTGCAAACAACCCACGTTACACGAGAAGAAAACATCTGAAGACTTCCTCCCACACAAGACTTTTCTGAGTTTCCGGCAATGTTTCAGATTAGAGTAGATTTACCCCAGAACCCTTCTGTAGGGTCAGAACCCCCGGGGCGCTGTCCGGGAGGGCGGCCCCGGGTGCCCAGGCCCGACAGTGCTGGGAAGAGCACCTTTTCCTCAGAACATCTTCTTGAGTTACAGAGTGAAACCCACGGGCCTGGGAATAAAGGAAATAACTCTACCTTCCATTGTTACGCGTCCGTGTTCCATTTTGACATCCATTACCTCCCTCGGATGGAATCCTTCCAATTCTGACAAATCTCAGAAAACTTGCAAATGTGGTTCCCTCTGACTGCCAGGTGGGGTTCGCTGCGCTGTTTCGTTTACCTCAGTCGGGTTGCATGGTCCAAATTGCTTGCGTTCTCTTCACTGTGGGTAACTCTGGTGAGTAATGACCTCCCTTCTCCTTCAGAGCGGGTGTGGGGGCGCCAGCCGCCTCCCCCCATCTTCCAGACAGTTGTCTGTTTGGGAGAGCAAAAGTAAATCACACCCGAAGATAATGGCACAGTAGGGACAGTGCCTCGGGGAGGAAAGAAAAGAATAATACCTGAGTCATTTCATGGGCTATTTTCAGGAAAAGAGATATTTGGAAATTTCAAAGACGTTTGATAATTCTAAATAGCTCGTTAAATCGCCCTGTTCAGTCCAAAAGAGAAGGAGCTTCCAAATCTGTATGCATATCGCTGAGGGGAGACATTAAGAATAACTCCTGCACAGATTTTTGGCCAGCATCAGGGCGCTTTTTTTCTAAAGACATTCCCTCTATTGCCGGCTGCTTGCTGCTTCATAACACTTGACAAATTCACAGTTCTTAAAAGCCCCCATAAATGTTTTGTAAATTGCTCCATTTTATCAGGGAGTTCTCTGAGCCTTGTCCCTGATATTCGCCATGTTTTCATTCCCCTTTCCTTGAGCATCTTTATTTTTATGCATTTTCCGGCATGAAAAAAAAAAAAAAAAAGACTGGCATTATTAGTATTAGAACTCTCCTTATTATCATGATATTAACCACAAAAGGATTTATCATAGGCAAGCTGGAAATTCTCACAGTCTGGAGATTCTCTCTCTGTTCCAAACAAACTCATAAAAATAAATAAATAAATAAATTCCTCCAAAGAAGAATTTTAAGACCTCTGAAGCTGTCACGCTGCTTTAGGAAAAATAACACATGCCTATCTGCACTTTTTATAAGAAAGCTTAGGCCACGCAGGAGCCAGAGCCAGGAGGGATCACAGGCGCTGGGAGATTCTTCACGGGATTCCATTTGGGCGGGAGGAGTGAAGTCCATGGAGGGGGACTCACAGCAAAGGATCAGAGAGAGCAGGGGGCACTGCCGAGTGGGAAGTGGGGAGGACGGTGGAGTGAGTGAGTGCAATCACACAGGAGACCTGGAATTATAGACCTGTTTGGAATATTAATCCCTGCAGCTGCAAGAAGGCCAGCCGATTGGAACTTGTTTGGAATACTTTCCTGGACGGGTTCTATTAAAAATGAGATAGTGTACTGTAAATACAGGGTCATGTGCTCCAGCGTTTTGTCGGCGCTCTGGCGCCTGATTCATTCCCAATAGCGCGATCTCCAGGATATTACACTGGGCTGTAAGGAGCAGCCGGTACACGTCTCCATCACTCAGAATGGCTACCTTTTTAAACACACGCATGTAAATGAAATATTTTCCCCAGTCAAGCTAACCTCGGGCCTGGTGCCAGGCAAGCTGCTGCTGCCGTGCAGATCGGAGCCCACCTAATGGTATGTATCAATTCCCCAGCCCCGCGGCTGCACCAGAGCTCTCAAGCCGCGAGGAGCCGGGTCAGCCAAGCAGCATCCACATTACAAGAAAAAGAAATCCAACCGGAAACCAATTTTCCTTCAACAGCTGTTCTCCCATGTTTGATTTTACACTGGAAGTCCACTTTTCAGAGATTATCTGATAATTGCAACGGAGCACGGGCTAGGTAATGATACATAAATAATATTTCCTGTCTCCAATCCTGCGGGCAGCCGTCACGGTGATCACTGGGACATTTCACAGTACTTTTGAGAGCACCCACACTTTTAGGGGGTCCATAGGCAGTGTCAGAAGATATCCTTCCCCAGGTGACACCAAGCGGGGGCTCAGCTTCCAGCAAACCCCCTCCTCTCCGGTGCTGCCCAGGGAAATCTTAGAGCTGCTCTCAGAATTCCTCATTCATTTCCAGGATGGCCACATCTGACGTTAGTGGCATTAGCATTAAATCACAGCCTGGAAGCTAAATCACACCCTGGGAGGGAACAAAACCCTTGTGACTGGGGTGGAATAGTTTCACAGGCTGGGCGGGGAAGGTAGGGGCCAGCAGCCGTGAGGACAGGGAACGCTGCCTGGCCGAGGGGGTCCTGAGCATCCCCGGGGGCAGTGGGAGGGGGGCTGACATTGAAACACCCTCATCTGGGAACTCATTTCCTCCCACACCCAGACTCCACCTCCTGTTACTCGGAGAGTATCCTGATTTGCAGGGTGCATCCCTGGGCCTGTCACTCTTTTTGTCCCCTCTTCATGCAAAAGTGAAAAGAGTCTCGAGGGAGGGACCAGGGGAGAGATTCCAACAGGAGAAAGGGGAAGCTTTCGACTTGGAAGGTGGCACCTGAGGGCATCGCCACAGAGCAAGGAGTCTGGATGGTTCTAGAAAATGCGATGTACCGAAGAAACACAAACGGAAACCCTAGAACATGGAGTCAAAGGCAACGAAACTCAACCTTCCCTGGTATTTACACCGTCCCTGGTATGCAGTCACCTCAGAATGGCCGTGGCCTGCTGTCCACATGCATGCGTGAGTGCAGGTTTGTGGGGGGGTTCTTTGAGGGAACAGAGCAAGGAACCCCCTTTCCTTGGGGGAAAGGATGCAGAGCAGCCTTTATCTTTCAGACTTTCTCTCCTGGGAGTTGCTCCTGCTCAGAAGCCCTGGCCACCCTTGCCCCCCGGTGGTCAGAGAGCTCTCCCAACAGAGGCAGCACCTGAAACAGGGCACAGAGCCTGATGGCCAGGCGGCCTGCCATTGCTGGACCCAGTTCATTTCCTGTGTAAGTCCTTGGACACTCCACGGAGTTATCACCACATCATAAATCCAGGATTTTAACATTCACAAAGCCCGGTGAACTGCTAAGACCCAAAAGTGGTTTCAGAAAATGACACGGATGAAGCTGTTGGAAATCGGCCTCATTTCCTGCTGAGTCACTGGAGGGCGGCTTTCCCATAGCCTCAAGGTGGGCAGGGCCACGAGTCCCCTCAGACGACCGGACCCAGCAGCTTTCTAAGCATAGTTAACACCTGCAGGGCAGGGTGATGGCCCCCCAAAGGTGTGTCCCTGTTTAAATCTCTAGAATTTGTACGTGTAGAAAGGGGGCCCTTATTTGCAAACAGGGTCTTTGCCAAAGTAATGAAGGATCTGGATATGGGATGATTCTGGGTTATCTGAATGAGCCATAACCCCCACGGCAAGTGTCCTGTAAGAGAGAGGCTGAGCTAGACTTGAGAGAGAGAAGACAAGAAAAGGTGGCCACATGAAGACCGAGGCAGAGACTGGAGTGAGGCAGGGAACGCCCACAGCTCCCAGAAGCCTCAGAGGACACAGAGCCCTATAGACACCTCAAACTTCTGGCCCCTGAACTGTGAAGAGCAGGTGGTAATAAGCCACCTAGGCCATGGCACAGTGTCACAGCAGTGGCAGGAAGCTACGGTCTAATACCCCATCCTAGGAAGTAAGAAAACTTACCTTTTCTGAGGGTTACTTTTATCCAGGAAAATTCTACCTCTGTAGATGTAACCGAGATGCAATGAGAGAAAACAAACAAATACGATGTAGACTTTTTGTGTGTGTCACCTTCCCAGGAAACGAGTGACTCTCAGACAGGCATGCTAACATCTGACAGTTTTAAATTTGCAACCAGAATGCCAGGTCTTACCAGCAACAACCTGTATCTGATAAGCTGCTATTGTCCAAATACTTGTGTCCCCTCAAAATTCCTACCTTACATTGCTGACCCTCCAAGTAATGGTATTATAATTTGATCAGGTTATGAGGGTGGAGCCCTCCTGAATGGAATTAGTGCCCTTATAAAGAGGCCCTGCAAACACTCTCCCTTCCTCCCACTTCGGGTGGAGATGAGGGTCTGTGAACAGGAAGCAGCCCTCACCAGACATGGAAGCTGCCAGGGTCTGGGTTTGGGGCTTCCAGAGCTGTGAGAAAGAACTTTGAGTTATTTATAAGCTACCCAGGGTATGGGATTTTGTTACAGCATCACAAACAGACTAGCACACTGGCCAATGAACACCTAATTTAGATTTCTGAATGGAAATATTAATTTCTGAAGTTTAAAATTTCTATTTTAAACTTATTATTCCTATTATTTTTCAGTTTTCTGAAAAATAAAATTTTTCAGAAATAAAATAGAATTTTCTTAAAATTTCTATTTTAAACTTATTATTCCTATTGTTCCTATTATTTTTCAGTTTTCTTTAACACACAGAAGGACAGTGTAACACACAGTGGTGTACATCTGCCAAGGTGAAAGCATTCAGGCACTAAACCCAACCAGAAGATCTAGCAAAAGAGAACTCTTGCCCACTCTCCTAAAAAGTGGAGCTTCCAGAATGAGGGGGAAATGACCAGATTTTTAAGCCTCTAGGCTGAGAAATCAAACAAAAATGGCAGGGGTCAACATGTGCTGGTGGTGCTGAACATTCGATACAAAGCAAAGAGCACAGCCTGGCTTGGTTAGCACATGTCCTATGTGTGCACATGTCCTGCATGTGTACATCCCATGTGGGCACGTGTCCCATATGTGCACATGTCCTTTGTGCGTACATCCCATGTGTGCACATGTCCTGTGTGTGCATGTGTCCATTTGTGCACATGTCCCGTGTGTGCATGCCCTGTGTGCTCACATCCCATGTGTGCACGTGTCCTGCATGCGTACATCCCGTGTGTGCACATGTCCCGTGTGTACACATGTCCTATATGTGCCCATGTTCTGCATGTGTACATCCTGTGAGTACACATGTCCCATGTGTGCATGTTCTGTGTATGCACATGTCCTATGTGCTCACATCCCATGTGTGCATGTGTCCTGAGTGTGCACATGTCCCATATGCGCATGTGTCCTGTGTGTGAAAATCCCATATGTGCATGTGTTCTGTGTGTGCACATGTCCTGAGTGTGCACATGTCCTATGTGTGTACTTCCCATGTGTGCACATCCCATGTGTGCATGTGTCCTGTGTGTGCACATGTCCCGTATGCACGTGTGTCCTGTGTGTGAACATCCCATATGTGCATGTGTTCTGTGTGTGCACATGTCCCGAGTGTGCACATGTCCTATGTGTGTACTTCCCATGTGTGCACAACCCATGTGGGCATCCGTTCTGTGTGTACATCCCATGTGTGCAGATGTCCCATGTGTGCACATGTCCTGTGTGTGCATGTGTCCGTGTGTGCACATGTGTCCTGTGTGTATATGTCCTGTGTGCTCACATCCCATGTGTGCACGTGTCCTGTGTGTACACATGTCCCGTGTGTGCACAAGTCCTGTGTGTGTACATCCCATGTGTGCAAATCCCATGTGGGCACGTGCCCCGTGTATGCACATGTCCTGTGTGCACATCCTGTGTGTGTACGTGTCTTGTGTGTGTCCATCCTGTGTGTGTTCCCGTGTGTGCATGTGTCCTGTGTGTGTCCATCCCATGTGTGCTCAGCAGAAGCAGTAGGAGTGAGCAAACACAGGTGTAAGGCCTGGAACTCTCACTTGTAGGCTGCAGGACCAACAAACCACTCACCTTCTACCTGCCTTGATATCCTCATGTTCTAGATGGAGTTAATAACAGCACCTAATTTAGAAGGTGACTGTGAAAATTAAATGAGCCACTATACGTCAACCTCTCAAAGGGGTGTCCTACACACCGTAACTGCCCACTGAACGTCAGCACTTACTCTGCTATGTTGATAAATGTGAGGCTCTGATCACAATTCTACAAGATTGATCCAATAGCCTCAGAAATTCATAAGTGAAACAAGATTCCCTGGGCTGGGTAGTTCTGTGTTCTATGATTGTTAAATTCACTCAACAGTTTTCTGGCAGCACGGTGATTTCTAACTTTCATTAGTTTGGCATTTTGTTTGTTTCATATTTGTGATAATTCACATTTCATGGACTTCCTTCTGAATTTCATTCAAATACTTGCTACTATGTTTTTTTTCTTTTTTAATTAATTTTTTTGAGTAAATTTATTTCAGATTAATGTGAGGGTGCAAACAACCAGGTGAAAATATTTGATTCTGTTCGGTAGAGTCCCTCTCATGGTTATGTCCCACACAGATAAGGTGTGCTGAGCACCCCACCCCGTGCCCATTTGGTGAGAGCACCCCAACCCCCTCCCTCTCCTCATATAACATAAACGAGCCATTTCAAAGTGCACAATTTGGTGGGATGTAGTACAGTCACAGTACTGTGGAAATACCTCCTCCATCTTGTTCCAAAATATTCTCCACACCCACCAGTTACCTCACAGTCGCCCTTCTCCCAAGCCCCTGGAAACCTCTAACTGCTTTTTGTGTCTAAGTCTCTAATATCCTCTTCTGAATATTTCATAAACGTGGCATCATACAATAAGTGACATTTTGTGTCTGGCTTCTTTCCCTGAGAGTCATGTTTTTGAGGTTTCTGGGTGTTGCAGTCTGTGTCCGTGTGGGATTTCTGTCGGTGGGAGAGTCACACCGTTTCCCATTGAATTGTGTGGGGGCCACAATTTGTGGAGGACCGTGTGGGCTACTCTGACCTCTGTGGACGGCACCACCCTTGATCCATGTGTTTTGTTTGAGTCCCTGTTTTTGATTCCTCTGTGTATATACCTCCAGGCAGAACTGCTGGTTCCTATTCTACGCTTACCCTTTTGCACTTGACCAACTTAGAACTGTGTTAACCTGTTGAGGATTCCCACAGAGGCTGCACCCACTTGCATTCCCACCAGCAGTGTATAAGGAGGCCAGTTTTTCAGTGTCCTTTCATTGTTTGTTATCTTCTGTTTTGTTTTTTTCTTTGATGGTTGATTTATTTGTTATAACCATCCTCCAGTGGGTGTGAAGTGGAATTTCACTGCGGCATTGATTTGCATTTCCCTAATGACTAATAATGTTGAACATCTATTCACACGTTTGTTAGCCATTTGTATATCTTCTTTGAAGAAATATCTATTTAAGTTCTTTGTCTATTTCTTAATTGGGTTGTTTGCCTTTTTGTTGTTTAAAGAATTCTTTATATATTCAACATGCAAATCCCTATCATATACACGATCTGCAAATATTTTCTCAAATTCTATCGGTTGTCTTTTTATTTTCTTGATTCCTTAAATTTTTATTTTGCATGTTATATTTAACTTCTTGCTTCGCTGATCTACACGGCAGCCTGAGGTGGGGTACTCTTAGGAAAACTATAACTTTCCCCAAGTGCGCACCCTGTGTTTGCTCCACTCATAGGCAAGTGGTGACTCAGGGGTGAAAGCAAAATTGCTGAGAGAAAACACTTTCTTAAGTTCAGAATAGTAATTTAGAGTTTGCTTGCTTGGAATCAAATGCTAGCTCAGTGTCCTGACAGCTTTGCAGCCTGTGCTGGTCACTGGGCCTCTCTGGGTCCTGTTTGCCTCTTTTGTTTAATGTAGCAGTAGTAGTGCGCACCTCACGTGGTTTCTACGAGGCTCATGTAGATAAACATGTAATAAGCACAGTGAAAAAATATTTCTGCTCATAATATTTTTGGCAAAGGATATTTTTAAAAGTAGGTACAAATAAGCATGTTTGTGTACTTCAACTCAGCCTTTTCAGAGTCGATCTGAAGCAGTCTCCACATCTGAATGGCCATTTCTTTAATCTCAACACTCAGCCCTTCCTTTACCCTTTCCCAAGCTACTTGTTTTCCAGAAGAAACTCTTTCTCCAGGCCTTGCGTTTTACAGCCCTGCAGTGAGAGTGGGGTGAACTGTTCCTGCATCCAGCACTGCCGGCCAGATAGAGCCACATGGCCAAACCCAGCAGCAACCCAAAGCCCGGGGTCTCATGCCAACCAGGGACTGGGTGAGAGAACAGATGATCGTCATCTTTGCAGCAATAATAAATTAATCAAAACCTTGCATGAACTGTTCGTGCAGTGATGATTTCCTGAGTGTCTCTTCTGTGCTGATGATCCTGCTAATGGGAAAAAGAAGAGAGGCCCCAGGCTCAGCCCCGGGGTGAAGCCAGTAGTGCACAGTGAGCGATCGAGCATAAAGAACAGCAGCCCTTCTAAAGACACAAAGACAAAATTGTGGAAACCGGGAAGTAGAGAATAGAAAATTCTGTGTAGTAAGGTGACAGTTGCAGGGTCTCAGCCAGAAGTCCCGAGGAGGAGGAAGAGGGTCTGGAGATGTGACAACCTGGCTCCACCTCCAGACGCAGAGCACGCATGCTACTCGGGCACCAGGGACAAACACCCAGACACAGTTAACTTGAATTTTTTTCCAAAAACTTCCACCGAGAGTCCCCTACTGGCAGCAGAGTAAGACGCAGTCAGGTGGACACTGGCAGCATGTCCCAAAGCCATCCCTCAACAGGTCAGCACTTCCTGTTCATTTTGGCCTTCTCTGGAAAGGCTGGACAAGATCTGTATTTGGCTGCCTGAAACACATATATGGAAATATTGTTTTACATAAAAAAGGATTAAGTAATCATCAGGGGACCACATGGGTCAAAATACTGCCCCAGGACCACATGGGTCAAAATACTGCCCCTTTTCCTCCGGCTTCCCCTATTTCTTGGCACGCCACTTTGCACTGCAGTTTGAAAAGCATAAGTGAAAAAGCCAAATTCCACAAAGACGGTAAACACAAAAATCTCTGTGGGTCTGCGGGGGGTGCAGCGGAGGAGGTGCCCCTGAGGCCAGGCCAGACCCAGCAGCACCAGAGGGGATGCTGAGGGAAAATTTGGGAGAAGAAATTTCTTCCCTTATTAAAAAAAAGGGAAAAACAAACACAGCTCCAAGTGCACACACACAGGCATGCACACATGCCCAGCACACGTCTGCACACACCACACCTGTACGTACACTCGTGCACCACACGTGTATACGTGTGCACCATGCCTGCATGCACACATGTGCAATACCTGTGCGCACACACCTGCAATGTTCTCCCCTCCCGTGTGGGGCTGGCTGCTCTCTGCCTCCAGAAACGCTGTTTCCAAAGCCGCAGCCGCCGTCTTCTTGCTGTGATGGGAAGGAGAATGTATCCGCAGAAAACGTCACCCAGTGCCTGGTCAGCTTGATCAAACTTGGAGCTACCTGTCCCCACAGTTCTTCTCGCCTGACGTGACATCTTCCTCTGGGATCACGGGAACAGCCTCTGAACAGGCCTCCTGCCCCCGTCCCGGTGCTGCTGGTGTTCAGGCAAACGTGGTGAACATTCCCAAAACCCGCCGGCCTTTCTGTTAGAAGCGTGGCAAGCACCAGCCCCGCAAAGTGACACAGTGCGGAAAGGGCAGGACTCTCTGTGTGCCCAGGGAAAGCGGCGTTGTGACAGAAAGCCGAGTGGGTGCAGACTGAGCCGGCTTTCCAGAAAAAGGCGAAAACTACAGAGATGATGGTGCTGAGGCCTGAGCGTGCGGAGCCCAATTGCAGATCCAAGGAACACTGGCTCAGGAATGCGAGCGCTTCCAACTAGGAGGAGATGGGACGAGAAAAGGCCTCGGGATGTGGTTCTAAACATCTCTCGTTTAACCATGAAGTCAATCTCCAGATTATGTTCACTTCAAAAAATAAATAGATAGATAAATAAATAATAAACCAAGAGCTAGAAGAAGTCCGATGGCAACTTTGCTCGTGGTCCCGCCAGGTCTCCACCATTCTCAGAACTCAGAGAAAGGGCTCACAGCGGTGGGACGGCTTCCCTCCTGCCCCGTCCCCCCTCCTCGGCCCTGACCAGACCAGCCTCACTCGGGTCCCCTCAGCGATGCTGAACCTGCAGGGCATCCTCCTCCGAGGCCTTGGGCCTGGCTCGTCCCTGGGCGGACAGGGAGGACCTCGCGATTAACCTCATCCTTCCACGATCACATGTGAAAGCACAGACCACGGCCCACCTGCTGGCTCCTGTGTTTCCTGTCTCCTCCACACAGCTCTAATTTCCCCATGAACTTGCCACTTCACACATCTCGTGTGTATTATGGTTGCTAATTATCTCTGCTCCTCCTAGAGTTAAAGTCCTGAAAGTTTTTATTTTTAATCAGTTTCGTTTCGCTGATATCATCTAAGTTAAACAGCAGTGTGGCACACAGGAGACGCCCAGCACGCCTGTGCTGAATAGAGTCTGTGCACTGAGAGCTCGTCCTGCCAGGTGTGGGCTCCAGAGGGCAAGCAGGAGTGAGCCCTTCCCTCCCGTTGCTTGCTGTCCTTCACACACAACCAGCATTTCTGGGAGGAAGCCCCAAAGCAAGGCGTTGGTTTAAAGAGTAATCATGCTTTCCAATCCCCATGACCTTCTTTTTGGTCAATGCAGAAAAGAAAATCATTGCTCTTCTTCCTCTTAGCACCGTGACCGTCTCCTCCTGTCCACTTCACACGTGCCCTGCCTTCCACCAGCCAGCCGAGGCTGCAGTTTGGCTGCAGTTCACAGAGAGGGTCCGGTCTGACCCTGGAGACCTCACCACACCTGCCTTTCCACAGATGTATTTCTCTGGCTTCACTCTGCCTTGGGGATCACTTTCCACCTCTTCTTGTTTTCCAAGTTTCCATTGAGGTTTCATTCTGCAAATTATTAAAACTCAAACCCTCTATTTGCTTTTAATTTATGTGTCTTAAAATTATTATTTTAGTGGTTACCCTAGAGATCTAGAGATTACTAAAGTCACTGGTGACTTACTGGAGTCCTCTGTAAACCAATTAATTTACAGCACTCAGACATCACAAGTCTGATCCTCAAAATTGTTCACTGCCTTTCCTCTCCTTTTGTCCTTTACACAACCTTTGATACATATTCTCCATATTACATATAAAAGAAATTTCTGTGTGTGGACATATTATAAACTCCATGAGGCAGCAGCACGTAAGATGTTTTAGAAAGTCAATGTATTATCCTTTCTAGTTGATCCATCCATTCTGCAGTGTTATCCTTCTATCTGGGGTCATTTTCTTTGTTAAAAAGTCTTTCTGTTTGCTACCTATTAATAAATTTATATTTTTAACTGAAAAATAATATCTGTGTATATCTATAAGGTACACTATGATGTTTGGATCTATGTGTATATTATGAAAAGATTCAAGTGATCTAATCACCATAACCTTACCAACTTATTTTTTGTGCTAAGAAAGCTAAAATCTATGCTTTTAGCTATGTTGAAATATATAGAACGTTAATATTAACTGTGGTCACTATGCAATGAAAGAGATCTTCAGTCTGGGACGCTGTACCCTCTGTCAGCATTTTCCCTTTCCCCATCCTCCGGGGACCACCTTCCACTGTTTCATGCCACATGTGAGTGAGATCATACACTGCTCATGTCTTTGTCCCTGGCTTATTTCACTTAGCATAATGTCCCCTAGTTCTACCCATGTTGTCACAAATGCCAGAATGTCCTTCTTTCATAAGGCCCTGTGGCATTCTATTGTGTATAAGCCACATTTTCTTTATCCCTTCACCCACTGATCCACACGCAGGTCCCCTCCACATCTTGGCTATTGTGAGCAATGCTGGAATGAACATGGGTATGCAGATAGCTTTTTTTTTGTTTTAATTAATAGCTGTGCACATTAATGCAATCATGGGGTACAATGTGCTGGTTTCATATACAATCTGAAATATTGTCATCAAACTGGTTATCATACCAGAGTTTTCTTCATGGCATTTTCTTATTATTGTTATTATGTTAAGTTATTATGTTAAGACCTTTATGTTCTGCATTTAGTAAGTTTCTTCTGTACCCTTCTAAGATGCACCGTAGGTGTGGTCCCACCAATTATCCTCCCTCCCCCCAACCTCCCCTTCCCCTCCCCTCCTGTGCCCCTTTCCCCATATTCTTGTGCTATAATTGGGTTATAGCCTATATATGAAAGCTATAAATTAGCTTCATAGTAGGGCTGAGTACATTGGATACTTTTTCTTCCATTCTTGAGATACTTTGCTAAGAAGAATGTGTTCTAGCTCCATCCATGTAAACATGAAAGAGGTAAAGTCTCCATCTTTCTTTAAAGCTGCATAATAGACCACTGTATACATGTACCACAATT
>CAUYRH010063827.1:0-17168 GCA_963574655.1 Perodicticus potto | reverse complement strand
GTCTGAGAATATCCTGGATAGCTGGTTTAGTTGTGGCAAATTTCTTCAACATGTGTATATCATTGAAGTATTTAATTTCTCCATCATAAATGATACTCAGTTTGGCTGGATATAGAATCCTGGGTTGGAAGTTATTTTGTTTTAAGAAGTTAAAAGTCAATGACCACTCCCTTCTAGTTTGAAAGGTTTAAGCAGAGAGATCTGCAGTTATTCTAATGTTTTCCCCCTTATAAGTAATGGTTTTCTTGCGTCTGGCTGCTTTTAGAATCTTCTCCTTCATATTAACTTAGTGAAGTTAACTATGATGTGCCTGGGAGATGTCTTATTCGGGTTGAGTCGTGCTGGGAGTCTGAAACTGTCTGCTATCTGAATTTCAGAGTCTCTAGGCATGGCTGGAAAATTCTCTTTCATAATCTCAACAAGAAGGGACTCTGTGTCTTGTGAAGCCAGTTTGTCGCTTTCAGGTATCCCTATAAGATGAATATTGGTTTTCTTCGAGTTATCTCAGAGCTCTTTGAGAGAATGATCTGTTTTTGCCTTCCATTTCTCTTCCTCTTTGAGCATTTGGGAACGTTTGAAAGCTCTGTCTTTAGTGTCAGAAATCCTTTCTTCTGCTTGCTCCATTCTGTTACTGAGGGCTTCCTATTGTATTTCTCAGATCTTTGAGGGTTGCAACTTCTTGTCTCCATGTGTCAAAATCTTTGGTCATTTTGTCTTTGAATTGTTTGAATTTTTGAGACAGCTTCTGAATTAATCCTACAATTTCTACCTCCATCTTTTCTTCCATTTTGTTGATCTTGTTTGCAATCCAAATTCTAAATTCAATTTCAGACATCTCAGCTATCTTTTTGTGGATGGGATCCTCTGGATTGGCTGGTTTGTCATTCCTTGGAGGAGTTAAACTGTTCTGTTTATTCATGTTGCCAGAGTTTTTCCGCTGATTACACTCCATGATTGTTTTTCAGCGTTTAGCTAGATGAGCAGGTCAGGTGAAATTGGACTGGAAACTTTACAGTTGTGGTTGACCAGCCCTTCACCTAGGAACTGGGACTGGTGACTGCAGCTTTTCCTCTACAATTTTGCAAAGTACCTATACAATACTACAGTCTGTGACTCTAGAGACCTGTTTGGTGTAGTAGGGATAGGTGGCTCTATCTTGTATTCAGCTGATCTCTGTCTAATATTAGTGCATAAGTAACCCGGGGTTGCAATCTCAGCTTCAGTGAAATACAAGCAACTAGGACATCCCTTCCCCCACTGGTAAGATCTGGAAGATGACATTCAAACCTTCCCACTACAGAAAAACCTGGGACCCGCCTTGGAGTGTCCTCGGAAAATTTGTCCAGTTTAGGAGTTCCAGACCAATTGTCCCTAACAGCCCCCCACTCTCTAGCTGGAGAGTTCAAGAGGACTCCAGCAACTAGATGTTAGGGGGTTACTGGCAACTAGAGTGTGATTTGAGTGCCTTTGGTGCTCCAAGGAGTCAGAAATGTCTGTCCAGTAGGAGGTTTAGAGCCAGGGTATTGATGCCTCTTACCTCACCTTGGTCGTCTTTCACCACCGGACTCTGGTCACCCCAGTCTCTGGTATTCTCTCTGCCAGTCTCTGTTAACCCAGTCTCTGTGGCCCTGCTCTGTTCAATAAGCAAAAGTGCCAGGGCTATGTTCCTGCCAGAGTCAAAGTGAGGTTGTTGCATCCTCCTCGTGGTCTACCACCATCCAGCAGGGGAGGCTGAGGTCTGCCTTCCTCAGGTGCTCAATGGCAGCTGAAGAAAGTTCCACCTGAGCTCATTCCAAACCTGAGGATATCCAGGAAACAAAAGAATTTCTCCCTCAGCCACTGCACTCTTGTTGCTGCTGTTCTGCAGTAATGGAATCCCTATAGGATGAGGTCTGGTTCCCTCTGGAAGGCCACAGAGTTGGGGATATGACTCTCCAGAGTTAGACCCCAGCAGGATCACTCTACTAGTGCTGAAGTTGGATGGGAGGTGCCTCCTCTTAGGTTCATGCACCTCAGCAGTTTCCAAGACTCCATTTGCAGTGCAGGAACCCAAGCCTTTCTCTGCTGCTGAGATACACTTTTTCTTTGGGCCAGGTCAGTCACCTTTCCCTCTATGTCTTCCTGTACAGTTACTGGAATCACAGGTACAGCACAGCTGTACAGCCACCATCTAAGCAATGACCGGTTCTAGCTAAGAAATGCAGACAATCTGGATTCTGGAGGAGTTATACTTCTAGACTGCCAGGCCGGGGTGGGGGTAGACTGAAGGATCAAGGTGGCAAGGAAAACATTTGTTCAAATTTCCTACCAGACAAGGGAGTTCCTAGACTCTCAGTAGGGTCTCTCTTGAGAAGGAGTCCTAACTTCCAGCACTTCCCTCTGGTGGGGAGAGGAAGGAGAGCCTCAGTTTATTGCTCACCTGTAGAGATCACACAGTAAGCAAGCAGCTCTCTTAGGGGAGGGTATGGCCACGCAACCTCTTTGAGATGAGATCTGTATTGAAAATAGTTTCTTTGGGGTCAAAGCTTGCCTCAGCAGGGAAGACGAGCAATTATCCATCTCATCTCTCAGCTCAGCTCCCATCCTCCAGCTTAGTTGGGTTCTTTCTGGCTGTTATCTCTCCCTCCGGACTGGAGCCTTGGTTGGGAGCTGGCTCCAATCAGCCGTCATACCCCGTTCCCCCTTGTTCTTGTTGGCTGTGAAAATTAGAGTTAGGGAAATAGCCAGTCCGAGGATTTAGCAGAAATCCAATAACATTGAGACCAAATGAACTAATAAACAGATAAAAAGGGTACCAGACACACAAGTCCACAGATGCATGCACAGTCAGAAACACATAGACATACAGATAAAACAAAAC
Organism: Perodicticus potto; assembly: GCA_963574655.1. NCBI lineage: Eukaryota > Metazoa > Chordata > Mammalia > Primates > Lorisidae > Perodicticus > Perodicticus potto. Next base: position 14,308 of record CAUYRH010063827.1, on the reverse strand, counting down.
AAGCAAACAAAAACAAAACAAAAAAAAATCTACAATAAAAATAATGATAATTGTAAAATAATTGAAAAAAAAAAGCATTGTTCATAAAGAGTTAAAAAAGAAGAAAGGAAAAAGAAAAATAAAATTAAAAATAGAAAAAATAAAATAAAAAAATTAACAATAGCTCCTCCAAGAAAAGGATGGAAAAAAGACAAAAAAATAGGGCACCAACCTCAAAAATATTATTCTTGTATATATGTAGAAATACACATCTATACGTATGAGGTAGATGTGAACTTTAGTAGGAATAAATTTATAATGCAATATACTTCCTGGACACCAGGTGGTGCTGTGAGTGGTTACCAGGCTGCTACCTGATTCACAGTTTACATTGTTACCATGGTAACCACTTGACCTGGCCCGTTGCCATTTTTGGAGTTTCTATAAAAATTTGTTTGCTAAATGTTGCCCCACTTCGGGTGCTCTGTTCCAGACTGTACACCTATCTGACCTCCAAACTCGGTGCAGGAGTCCACACTTCACAAATCTTTCCACTCCGCTCCTACATTCTCCTTCAAACTGGCAACTGCAATCAGCTGTGGGGGAGGGGCTGGCTGCTGCCACTGCCACAGCTCTGGCTGCCGCCAAAGCTGCCCCCACACCTTAGCTGCAGTGCACATGGAACTCTTCCCCAATTTACACGGCTCAGAGTCTCTCTATTGAGCCCCAGTTCCCCACGCAGCCTGAACAGCCAGACCTCACCAGTCTTCCCCACCAGGGATGGTACAGAACGTTCAATTACTCCTGATGTTCTGGGAAAAGGTGTCCACCATTTCGGACAATTTGAAATGTCTGTTTGCCAGGTGGGATCCCCTTCCCTTAATTTTCCCTTGGGCTGCCCAGCCCTCTGTGGCTCTGAGGGGCACCCCTTTCTGGACGTCTAACTCCGCTTAGGAATCCACACTTCACCAAAATTCTCATCAACTTGATTTTGTGAATTGTGAACTGCTGTCCTCCGTGAGGGAGGGGTCAGCTGCCGGCTAGCGCTGCCGAGCAGGGGGAAAACTCCACATCAAAGTCCATGTTTTTGAATTACACCTCAAACACAGCAATCCACCAATTCACTGTGCATCTCCAGATGTCTATCCACTCCAATAATCCATGTGGGGAAAGACCCAGAGTCCCCTCCCTCTCACCTGATGACTTGGGAGAGATGGGCTACATGTCTGTCCCAACAGCCATCATGCTCCACCCCATCAGCATATCTAGATTCTAATCTCTGTTCTTCTTACTATACTATGTGATTTCAACAGGTTGTTGACATTCTTTGAAGCTCAGTGTACTGACTTATAATACTACTTATTAGAATATCAAATATGATTTTGTTTGAGATTACAATAGCATCAAAAATGAGTAATACCCACTTGGCGCCTGTAGCACAGAGATTACGGTGCCAGCCACATGCACTGAGGCTGGCTGTTTTGTGCCTTGCCCAGGCCAGCTAAACAACAATAACAACTGCAACAAGAAAATAGCTGGGCATTGTGGTGGGCATCTGTAGTCCCAGCTACTCGGGAGGCTGAGGCAAGAGAATAGCTGAAGCCCAAGAGTTTGAGGTTTCTGTGAGGTGTGACACCACAGCACTCTACCAAGGATTACATAATGAGACTCTGTCTCTAAAAAAAAAAAAAAAATGAGTAATACCTACCAGGTATGTTGGTATACATCTGTAGTCCCGGCTACTCAGGAAGTTAAAGCAAGAGGATCTCTTGAGCCTAGGTATTCAAGGCTATATGACGCTAAGTTTAGGCCTATGAATAGCCACTGCATGTCAGACTGAGGCAACATGCTGAGACTTTGTCTCAAAAAAAAAAAAAACTTGAAGAAAAAATATTAACCTCAAAAAATTAAAAAAATAACTGAGCCAAAATTCATTTATAATAATATATATTTCTAATTTCAAGTTTCTGAAAGTTAAATACAGGATTTTCTTTAAGAAATTATGAAAAAAGTAAATATTTCAACTTTTTAAGAAGTGAATTTATAAAATGTAATCTTTTGAAATAAATCTATTCCTCTTTATTCTATGTGAGATCTGTCTTTACTGTCAATATTTCACCATTCTGATGACTGTTATTAAAATCTTAGTATCAAACTAGGGTCTTACTAGTTTTAAACTCAGGTATGTAATCTATATTCCACCTTATTTGTAATTTTTATTTTTTTTAAATGTTTGTTTTATGTCCAAGAAGAAAAGGCCTGATTGTCACTTTTAATTTTAACATATATTTAAAGTACATGAAGGTTATCCTACCAGTCCTTCTTTGCATTGTTTCAATCCTCAACACTGGTTATATGGAAAAAAAATGTGAAAATGTATTTACTTCCAGGGAGGAACACAGCATCAGTTGCCAGGCAACATCTCTATCAAATGACAAATCTGATGAGTTAGAATGCACAGAGTGCTCCCTTGTTGAATTTTGTTCACACTTCAACATTTTAAAATGTATATGATTCTCTCTAAGTCTTAACATCTTTTCCATTTGTATTTTAATATACATATTACTTTAAAGATATCTATGTGTAATTTTAAGTGAACTGCAAGTAATATGTTTGGATGTATTAGATTTTCATATCCTACTAGTATCCCTTAGTTCTTCATATTTATCTGTAGGAGTTTTTAAATTTTAAATTGTTACATTAATCATATAGTTATAATAGTGGAGAAAACCAATAATAATTCTGAAATTATAGATATGAGTCGTATGGGAATTTTGACCTTCAAATTAGCTTCTAAGTATAGATTTTATAGATTTTAACTTCCCCCTGATCCAGATTTATTCCCCCTTCAGAATTCTCCTCAAATGGACCTTCTCAATGGGAACATGCTTTATTTTCCAGATGCTACATTCTGTGTTGAAAGGCAAGTGCATAGCAATGCTGAGTAAATAATTGTGAGAAATAAGTTTAAGATATTAAAACAGCCATAATTCATTGTTATCTCCATTCTCACTATCTCCCTTCATGTGTGTACATCTTGCCGCTGACCTTTGGGCAAGATTTTCAAATGAAATAAATTAGGAAAATTGGACTAGTTCTGCATACAGAAGAAAATGTGAGGATTAATTCATGTAAATCATTTAGCATAGTCTGGCACATAAACACAAAAATATATTGTAATATGTGTATTTGACCAACATTAAGTGAGTGCTTGGCATGTGACATATGTTATGTGACACATTGGGGCTACAATGATGAAGAAGCCTTGTCCTCAAGGAACCTACAGTCTAATGAGCAATACAGAAAATTCCAAATCAATTTCACCAGAGTAGTAGGTATGAAAGGAGAAGAAGCAAAGAGTGTCAAGAGCATATACTGCCTTGGAGGAGCAACAAAGTTTTTCAGGAGTGTACCTGGGTCATTCTTCTGTCTTCATTCCCAAGCTCCAACAGTACTGTTAAACAGGTGAGAGCCTCAGATTCTGTGATTGTATATGAGAGACATCATTCATCTATTGCAAGGACTTTGCTTGGATTGTAATTATGTATCTTCACATCTTATTTTATTTGTACAGATCAATAGGGTGCATGTACGGCTTGGCTGCATGCATAGATCGCATAGCAGTCAAGTCAGGGATCTTAGGGTATATACCACACAAATAATATACATTGTACCAATTAACCAGTTTCTCATCATCCTCCCTTCTTCTATACCTTCTCCCTTATGAGTCTCCATTATCTATCATTCCACTGTTTGCATCCGTGTGAACACATATTTTATCAGCCACTTATTAATTAGAACATGTGGTATTTTTCTTCCTGAACCTGGTGTGTTCACTTAATATGATAATCTTCAGTTCCATCTATGTTGCTGCAAAATACATGATTTTTTTCTGTTTTAAGGATGAATAACAATATTCCATTGTGTATATATACCAGACATACTTTATCCATTCATCCATTGATGGACACTTAGGTTGATTCCATGTCTTTGTTATTGTGAGTGGTGTTGAAATCAATATCTAAATACTGCTATCTTTTTGATATATTCATTCTTTTCTTTTGGGTAAATACCCAGTAGTGGAATTCCTAGATTGGATAACAGATCTACTTCTGTTCTTTGAGAAATCATGATACTGTTTTCCACAGAGGCTATCCTAATTTACATTTCCATCAACAGTATATGAGAGTTCCCTTTTCTCCACATCTTCAACAAAATCTTTTTTTTTTTTTGTCTCCTAAAAGAATAGACATTCTGACCAGAATAAGATGATGCCTCACTATTGTTTTGACTTGCACTTCTCTGATAATTAGGGAAGCTGAGAATTTATTCATGGACTTCTCGGCCATTTGTATGTCTTCTTAAGAAAAATATCTATGCATGCCTTTTGCTCAATTTTAATGGGATTATTTAGAGGAATTTTTTGCTGTCATTGAGTTGTTTGAGTTTCTTGTAGATTCTGGATATTAGTCACATATTGGATTCACATATTTTCTTCCATTCAACAGATTGTCTTTTTACTCTGTTGATTATTTATTTGCTGTGCAAATCTTTTTATTTTAATTAATTCCCATTTGGTTATTTTTTATTTGTTGCCTGCACTTTAGAGGTCTTATTCATAAATCCTTTGCCTAAACCAGTGTCCAGGAGTGTTTTCCCTAGGCTTTCTCCTAGTATTTTTATAGGTTTGGGTCTCAAATTTAAGTCTTAAATTAATGTTCATTTGAGTTTTGTATATAGTAAGAGATAGAGATCTAGTTTCATTATTCTGCATATGGTAATCCAGTTTTTCCAGCATCATTCATTGAAGAGGTTGTCCTTTTCCCAATGTATGTTCTTGTTGGATTTGTCAAATATCACTTGATCATAAACATGTAACTTTACCTCTGGGTTCTTTATTCTGTCTGTTAATCTATATGTCTGTGTTTATACTGGTACCATGCTGTTTTGGTTGCTAACACAGTGTAATGTAATTTGATGTCAGGTAACATGATGCTTCCAGTTTTATTCCTTTTGCTTAGGATTTCTTAGATTTTCATGCTTTTTTTGGCTTCCATATGAATTTTAAGATTTTTTTTTTAATTCTGTGAAAAATGGCCTGGGTATTTTGATAGAGATTGCATTGAATATGTAGATTGCCCATTTGACAGTATGGTCATTTTAACAATAATAATTCTTCCCATTCGTGAACATGAGATGTTTTTCTTTAGATTTATGTCATCTAATATTGCTTCTATCAGTGTTTTCTTATTTTTCCTTTTAGAGATCTTTCACCTCCTTGGTTAAATTTATTCCTTGAGTATTTTCTTTCATTTTTGGAGCTTTTGTAAATAGGATTGATTTCTTGTTTTATTCCCCAGTTAAACCATTATTAGAATATAGAAGCATTGCTGACTTTTTTTTTTTTTTTTTTTTTTTTTGCAGTTTTGGCTAGGTCCGGACTTGAACCCGCCACTGCCTGTATATGGGGCCTGTGCCCTACTCCTTGAGCCACAGGTGCCACCAGCATTACTGATTTTTATATATTGATTTTGTATCTTGCAATTCCACTGAATTCATTAATCAAATCCAAGAGTTATTTGGCCTGGTTCTTAGGTTTTTCTAAATATAAGATCATATCATCAGCAAACAGATAATTTTACTTTTTCTTTTACAAATTGGGTGCCTTTACTTCTTGCCTGATGCTCTAGCTAGGAATTCCTGTACTGCGTTCAGCTGGAATGGTAAAAGTGGGATCTTTGTCCTGTTCTAATTCTTAAGGAAATGCTTTCAACTCATCCCCATTCAGTATGTTAGCCATGGGTTTGCCACATATTTCCTTTATTATGTTGAGAGGCTTTCCTTCTTTGCCTAGTTTTGATGGTTTTTATCCTTAAAAGATGTTAAAAATGTTTTTTGTTTGTTTCTAATGAAATGATTATATAGTTCTGTCCTTGATTCTATTTATATGATGTGTCACATTTATTGATTTGTGTATATTGAACCATCCTTGCATCCTTGATGTGAAATCCACCTGATTATATTGTATTAACTTTTTGATAATGCTGTAGATTCTGTTTGCTAGTATATTATTGGAGATTTTTGTGTCTGTGTTTACCCCAGATAATGGTCTGTAGTTTTCATTGTTGTTTTTGCATCCTTATCTGGTTTTGGTATCAGGGTGATACTAGCCTCATAAAATAAATTAGGGAGAATTCCCACCTCCTCAATTTCCGGAATAGTGTCAGGAGGATTGATATTTTTCTTTGTATGTTTGGGAGAATTCAACCGTGAATCCATCTGGTCCTGGGCTTTTCTCTCCTGAGATTCATTGTCACTTCTTATTATTAGTCTGTTCAGGATTTATAATTTTTCCTGGTTTAGTCTTTGCTGGTTGTGTGAGTCTAGGAATTTATTCATTTTCTTTGGTTTTTCTGGTTTGTGAGCATGCATTCCTCATAATAGTATCTGATGTATCGTTTTGCTTTGTTTTTCTGTGGTATGAATTGTAATGTCTTCTCTTTCATTTCAGATCATTTATTTGGTGCTTCTCTCTTCTTATCTTGGTTAGTCTAGCAGCAGCTTATCAATTTTGCAAATCTTTTTCTAATAACCAACTTTTCATCTGTTGATCTTTGTAGGGTTTTTGGTTTTTTTTTCCATTTCATTAGTTCTGCTCTGATTTTTGTTATTTTTGTCTCCTCTTTTCAGGTTTGGTTTCTTGCTTTTCTATTTCCTTGAAGTATGTTGTTGGATTGTTATTAATGATCTTTCTACTTTTTTGATATAGCATGTAACACTATAAAGAAATGTCCCTTTTAGTGCCTTTTTGATGACAAGCCACAGGTTTTAGTGATTTCTATCTCCATTTTTGTTTGGTTCAAATATTTTTTTTATTTCCAAGTATTTCTGTTGTTTTTTAAGTTCCTTTTGGTATTGATTTCTAGTTTTAATCCACTGTGGTCTAAGAAGATGCTCAATTATGATTTAAATAATTTGCTGAGATTTTCTTTGTGCCTTAAGGTTTGGTCTAACTTGGAAAATGTTCCATGCTATTTAAGAGAATGTATATTCTGTAGTTAATTGATAAAGTGTTCTGTAATATCTGTTTGGTTCATTTTGGTACAAAGTACAGTTTAAGTCCAATGTTTCATTGTAAATTTTCTTTCCAGAGGATCTCTCTAATGTTGTGAGTGGGCTACTGATGTCATCCACTATATTATATTGATGTATATCTCTCTAGGTCTAGCAATATTTTTTTCATGAAACTGGGTGCGCTACTGTTGGCCACATATATTCATGTATTAAGAGTGAATATATCCTCTTATTCAATCCCTTTATCATAATGTATGACTTTTTTTGTCTGTTTATTTTTTACTGTTTTTGACTTAAACTCTGTATTATTTGATATGAATATAGCTATATCTGCTTACTTTAGATTTCTGTTTACATGCAATATATCTTTTCTACTGTTTTACTTTCTGTCTATATGAATCCTTACAGGTAAGATGTTTATTTTTAGCACCATATATTTGCATCATATGCATTTTTACAATCTATTCAGCAAATCTTTTAAGAGGTGCATTTAAATATTTATGTTCAAGATTATTATTGATATGTGAATTTGTGTGCCTATAATGTGTTAACTGTTTTCTGGTTACAAATTCTTTTCTTTTATGTCTGTTAGTATTTGGCACTATGTTTTGATGGAATTCTGTAGTGGTGCCATGATACCTTTCTATTCTTCCTTTGTATGATTGCCTTTACCCATGGGTTTTATATTTTCATGTATTTTCACCATGTTAAATTTCATCCTCTTACTTCAAAGTTTAGGATTTCTTTGAAGATTTCTTGTAAGGCTAATCTTGTGGTGACAAATTCCCTCAGCATTTGCTTGTGGGTGAAAAAAAACATTTTTCTCCTTTATTTATGAATATTAAGTATATAGTATTTTTGGGTTGCAGGGTTTTTTTTCTGTCAACTTTTGAATATATTATTCCTTTCTGGCCTCTAAGATTTCTGCTAAGAAGTCTACTGTTAGTCTGATGAGATTTCCTCTATAGGCAACTGGATGATTTTTCTCTTGATGTTTTTAAATTCCATTCTTTCATTTTCACTTTAGACAGTTTGATTATAATGTACTGTGGCAGATATGTTTTTGTACTATGTTTGTTTGAGGATCATTGCTCCTACTGTATCTAGATATCTGAATCTCTTTATAGACTTGAGAAGTTTTCATCTATTATTACATTAAATAATTTTTTTAAGCCTTTGATCTCTCTTCTCCCTCGGAGATGCCAATAATTTGAGTATTCAGTTGCTTTATGTTGCCCCACATGTCTCAAAGGAATTGGTCATTCTTTCTTCTTCTTCTTCTTATTTATTTATTTATTTATTTTTGTCTGACTGGAGTATTTCAAAAGATTCAGATTCTCATTCTGAAAGTCTTCAGATTCTCATTTTGTATTTTCTTCAATGAATTCTTCAGTTCCATAATTTCTGCTTCATTTTCTAAAATATCTATCTCTTTGGTAAACATTTCATTTGAATCCTAAATTGTCTTTGTAAGTTCTTTGCATTGGTTTTCAGATTCCCCCTTGCATCTCATTGTACTCTTTTAATAATGACATTTTGAATTCTTTCTCTGAAATTTTGAGAATGTTTTGGTTAAGATCTATTGCTGAAGAAATAGATTCTTCCCTTGGGGGGTTTGTATTTCATAGCTTTTTCATGTTTCCCATGTCTTGATCCTGATATCTATGCATATGGCATAATAGTTGCTTCTTCCTGATTTTAAATTTGATTTTGTTGGGTAGAGAGATATTTTCTTGAAGATGTGTCTTTGATATTGGTTGGGTAGTGCCCTTTGAGTTTGCTTCTGGGTGCATGCAGTAGTTAAGTTTCTGATTTCTTTGGCTGTAAACAGTGTTAGTGGCATCTGCAGTTTCCTCAGTGTGTTAGGATACAATTATTAGTGGAGGTTGTGATATAGTTATCTTGGGATTTGGAATGTACAATTGTTCTATCTTTAGGCCTCAGGTGTAGTGGTGGTGGGCTTAAAGTGTCTATTCTTGCATACACTGGCCCCTGTGGTGGGGATTCCAAGCAGACCAATTCTTTGGCATCTGGGTGGCTTTCTCAGATGCCAGTTATTTATAGTGGTGGACTAGATGGATGAGCAGGATTTTAAGCCCCTGAGCAGTCAATATGGTGTGGGCAGTGGTGATAACAATGATGAGATGCTCTTTTTCTGTGACTGAAATGCTGTGCATTTGTGTTAGCAGTAATTAAAAGGAGTTATATGGGCTGACTTCCAGAGCAGTAGGTGGAGCTTTTAGATAAGAACCAGCTCAGGTGGTAACAGTAGGGTATTTAGGCCCATTCCCAGTCCCCCAGATAAGTGCTGTAGTTCCCTAGGTGGTGGATTGGTTTATGCAATCTCCAGAATCCTGGACCATGAGCCCTGCCTCAGGAGGGGAGGGGGGCAAAGCCAGATGGAGCTGGACTGAGCAGGCTTTCACTCAAGCCTCCCAAAGGTAAGTGGACCACTGTGTTTCAACAAGTCAATTTTGGGCCCCTTGTTAGAATGCTTAGTTTACAGAGAACAGCCACCATTCTGAGGTCTTGCCAGGAGGAGGGCAGGGCCAGTTCCAGAAGCCACAACTTTGGCTAGTAGGCATGGGACACATGTTGCTTCCATGGCCCATCCTGGTGAAGCTAGGTCCCTAATCCTAGCTGTCAGGCATAACTGGCTGATCCATTAGATTTGACAGTCAGTGCTTAAACCCACAGCTCAACTCTGGGCTACACTAGTTCCCACCTAGCTCAAGACCCAGCCTCTGCAGCAAATCATGTCCCACTCACATTCCAAGGGTGATGCCCACTTGTCAACACTGACAACTACAGCCCACACTGTGCTTGCTTCTCAGTTCTTACTGTAGGAGCTTACTCCACTACTTGCTCCCCAGTTCTGCAAGCAATAGCCTGAGCTTCCCTATTGCATAGAACTTCCCTAATGCATAGAACTGGCTCCACTGGGTACCAGGACAGCACACTGTCTGCTAAAAGCTTGGATTGGACGTAGCATCTTACTGGAGTTTCCTAGGTTTCAAAAAGGACAAGAGCCCTTTTTAAGGGTAAGTTCCCTCCTTGGCGCTTTTCCCTCTCACAGTCTCTCAGCAGCACCCTAAGTTAGATTCAGAAAGCTTAAGAATGTCAAGGTTCTCTTCTGTGGACCACAGAAAGATTTTCACTCACCATCCCCCAGTCCTGGGGAGTTACTCTCTGCTCCAAGCCAGTCCCAGCCAAGCAAGCGTAGTGTTTGGTATTTCCTGTCACTTTTCTGTTCAATTCCTGTATTCTCCCTTGAATAATGTATTTAAAGAGCGATCATCCACACATTATTTTGGTTCATCTAAGTGGATGAGGCATGTATGAAATGCTTCTAGTTAGCCATCTTGGGGAAAAAAGTCACAGCCCCTTAGTTTCACAAAACATCAGCCAGAACGATGTAGGGATATCCCTTGCCATTATAAAATCTTCACCCAAACGTCTTAGCTGAGCAAAAATGTACTAATATTTATGCATCATTCTAACTTCTTCTTAGCAGTGGACCAGCAAAACCTTACCAATAACATTATATCATCTTGATGATATCATAGCTTTTGCTCCTGCTCTTGTCAGTCCCATTATACTGAGACATGTTTCTGGCACTTCCTTCCAATTAACTCTCTAAATCTGACAAGCCAGGGCCCTAGTCTGGGATCATCTTTTCTGAACCATGGGCTCCTCAAAGGCAGACAGCAAACCTTATTCACTGTTCTATTCCTAGCTTGACTTTCTCATTATTTAGTCTATGATTTATCTTTCTTTTTCATTTGCTATAAGTTGTAGTTCCCTGTGTCTGTTCTCCCTCTTTCTCCATCTCTAATTACCATTGTCCATGCTAAATTCTTTCCCTGTTACTGTAACAGCAATCATAACAGAGCTCTGTGATGTATTGTTTTACCTACTTTCCCACCTCAACATATTTCACAAGCACTAACATTTTACAAGTAGAATAGTTACTGAGGAGCAAATTAGTATTCCCATATTCAAAATCTGACTTGTGCATATACTGCAAAGTTGTTATATTCTTTCAGCTTCAATTTTATCATCTGTAAAAACAATAATATTAAATGTACATCTACACCATTGGAAAGTTGAAGTCTCTGTGAGATAATGCACATAGAATGTTCATCACAGTAGTGGGCATGTGTTGATTCACTGAAATTTTTGCTATTGCTATTATTTTGGCAATAAGATAGCATCCAGTATATAGTTTCAGTCTCCATTATTATTTTCCATTCTGTCTCTCAAAAGACCATCAGGAGCTACAAAAGGCTATTCTTCTGTAAACAGATTTGTATGTCTTATTGGATCCTTCAAATCTAGCATGAAGTATAGGAAGAGACAAGAGATGACCATGCTGTAGGACCCAGGAATCCAAGCCACTCATCCTTCTAATTGACCACTTTAGCAAAGTATTTTAATTTCTGATGAGGCTTACTAAGATGTCACAGTCATTATTTCTCTGTTGTATGCTATCTTTCTTATTTGTGCAAAATGCGTTAGTAATCAGACCTTACTATACTTGCAAAATCCACAACTTCCAAGGAATTCAGAACACCTATATCCATTAATCTAATTAAACTCAACAAATATCTCAGAACCTGAGGGAGGCTAAGGGATAAATGTTCTCTCTATTTGGGCTAGTTAATTTTCCCAAATAATTGCCCTTGCAGACTGCCCTTGCAAAGCTTGGGCTGTCACTCATTAACATACTGTCCATTGAAATTTACTTGTCAAGTATCTCTTGGGCATGAACCTATCTTAGACACTGGTAATTTCAACAATCGACTGGATCAAGTTCCAGCCTTCGTGGTGCTTAGTTTCTGGTGGAGGTGAGAGATATAATTTAAAACAAACAAAACACACCCAAAAGGTTCTATTTAGTATATTGCATGTCAGGTAATGATAAATTATATGGAGAAGAAAATATATATAGGAAAGCAAGAGATGGTATGGAGGAGTTGTTGATATTATTATATAGCATGGTCAAATGAGCGGTGGCCACCTGAAGAACTAAGGAATCAAGTCCTGCTGCTACTGGAAGAAGAATATTGCAGGCAGAAGGAACAGCAAGAGCAAAGATCTGAGGCAAGGGGATGCTTAGAGTTCCCCAAGAACATCAAGGAACTCCTGATGAATGGGACAGATTATGTAAGTGGGAGAATGGCAGGTCATAAGCTTCCAGAGGTATTGCTGGAACAGATTTTACAGCACTTTGTAGGCATAGAAATGGACTTGGTTTCATTCTGAAAGCTGGGAAACCAGTGTGGAAAAGAAGAGTTAAGTGATATTACTTGCATTATTTTAAAAGGACAATTCTGGTTTCAGGGTTTAACGTAGTGTATAGAATGGAAAGACCAGACTGTTCTGAAGTTATTTTTATAGTTTAAGTGAAAGGTGATAGTCTTTAACCAAGGTAGGAGTAGCAAGGTAGGAGTAGCACAAAGAAGTAGATGAATTATATGTTCTACTTTGAAAAGAGAGATGAACACTTGCCCAGGCTGAGAATTTGTTATTTCACAAAGAATGTTCAGAAAGAATAGTTTGAGAGCATGGTTTTCAAATTAGAATATGTTTAGAATCATCTGGAGGACTCTTTAGAACACAGATTGCTGAACCCAGTCCTTAGAGCTGATTGTGGTTTTGTTTTGTTTTTCCCAGAGTTTTTGATTCATTGGATCTGGGATGGGGTCCAATAATTTGCATTTCCAACAAGTTCCCAAGTGATATTGATGCCGCTGGTTTTGAGACTACACTTGGGAGAATGACTTTTCTAATATTGAGAGAGTCCATGGAAGACATGGCTAAGGTGAAGGAGCCCCAGGTCATTAGAAGAGATGAGTTAAAACATACACCCTAGAGCACTTTCTGTGCCTTGACTGCTGGGTAGCTCATTCAGTTCTACCTCCTTCCACCTTATGGCCAATCTTGATGTGGGTTAGTCCATGCCTAAATGGGGAACAGTAGTTTTGAATTTTGACTACTTCATATTCTGTCATAAAGAACTCTTGTGAATGGGAATATTCTAAATATAATTTATTATTCAATACATGAAAATGTGACTCAGGCACTCCCTTTTGCTTTCCTTCTCTGTTAAGTTCAATTTTTCTAGATAGGATATAGATATCAGCCCACTCTCATACCTATTTTTTATGGAAAGGGACAGGCTTAAGAAATTAATTTGTCTTACAATTTTACATTTAATTGTCACATTTATGCTCTGGATCCCATATAATTGAAAATAAATTCTGGGCACAAATTTAATTTGATAATTGTTTTACCCTGAAGCATTATTATTTAAAGAATAAACTGGCTTCTACTCCATAAAGAAATACTCTGTAGAAAAAAGTAGAGTGAATGTCTGTGTTTGAAAAGAGTTATAGCATATACTTGCTAAGCAAAAACCAGACAAACCTACCTGTATATAATGAGAACATAGTTTTGCAATAATGATTGTGACAGACTACTACTAAATAGAAGAATTTTTATAAGAATTTTTATTAGGTTGGTGCTTTATAAATACCTTTGACCATTACCTATTTTAAGAAATACATTTTAGGCTTGGTGCCTATAGTACAGTGGTGACAGCACCAGCCACATACACCGAGGGTGGTGGGTTCAAGCCCTACCCAAGCCAGCTATACAACTACCAAAAAAAAAAAAAAAAAAAAAAGCCGGGCATTGAGGCAGGCGCCTATACTCCTAGCTGCTTGGGAGGCTGAGACAAGAGAATCACTTAAACTCAAGAGTTTGAGGTTGCCGTGAGCCATAGCACTCTACCCAGGGCAACATAGTGAAACTCTGTCTCAAAAAAAAAAACATGGACTCCCAAGATTGATAGGGTTGAACCTTGGCTCTGCCCCTTTCTAGCTGTGTGACCTTGATGACATTGCTTAACCTTTCTCCATCATCAGTAAAATGGGGATAGTAGTATGTCTACATCAGAATGCAGTTCTCTGGATAAAATGAGCTAAAGGACTTAGAATGGTGACTAGCTCATAGTGAGCATTATGAAAGTATTAGTATTGCTTATTGTTTTTACAACCCACTAATACGTAATTCTTTGAGGTTTGAAATGATACTTCTTTGGATAACTAAGACTAACTCACCTGTCTCCACTTTACCTTCCAACACATACAAATCAGTACATTAAATCAAACTTCTTCAGAGGCAAATTTATTTTTATTTATTTCTCTTTTTATTTTTGAGACAGAATCTCACTATATCACCCTGGGTAGAG
>CAUYRH010063826.1:0-18379 GCA_963574655.1 Perodicticus potto | reverse complement strand
AGCATACCTTGAGGCAATACTTTCCAGCGAAACCTCCAAGTAGGTTTTTCATTATTTAAAGAAGGAATGATAAAAGGAAAGCATTCCACGTCCTCAATGAACATTAAAAAAAGCAATCTTTTAAGTCAATAATAATTATATGATAGTGCTTTAGTATTAAACTAGGATTGGGAATTACAGGTTGTAAAGAACTCATTGGTTGAATTGACTGCATTTTATTCTCAAATCTGTCAACATTCTCCATCCACCAGATTTCTTTTCTTTTGAGGCAGAGCTTCAACCTGTCACCCTGGATAGAGGGCTATGGCATCACAGCTCACAGCAACCTCCAATTCCTGGGCTCAAGTGAGTCTCCTGCCTCTGCCTCCCAAGTAGCTGGGACTACAGGAGCCCACCACAACGCCTGGCCATTTTTTGGTTACAGTCATCATTGTTTGGTGGGCCCGGGCTGGATTCAAACCCGCCAGCTCAGGTATACGTGGCTGGCGCCTTAGCCGCTTGAGCCACAGGTGCCGAGCCGAGATTTCTTTTTAATTACAAAAATTGTAGAATTTCACGGACTTGTGGTGGGTTCAGTATGTCCAGCTTGCAATTGTTCATCAACTAATTGATGCAACACTTCTAATTTTACCAAAGGAAGGGGCCACTGCTCCACCCAAACCGGTTTATCTGTTTTCCACTGCAAGGAAAGGACAAAGCACTGGGCAGAGGCCCCTCGGAAAAATCCTCTGATAATGAAGGAAGCCCTAGGCCTGTGTTATCATGGCCAATTAGAGTTACTTCTGGTTATCTAGGAGTGTCAGATTGAGTTGGATTATAGCCCATATTAAACATAATATTTTTAGCAGCTTTTGAAATTGTGGGAATGGTAATCATTGCTCCCCATATTGTAATAAATCTTGGCCCCACAAAGTAACAGCAATAGGTGCCATGTAAGGGCAAATACGAGTTGCCTGTCCTTCAGGTCCTTTACAATGCAAATCAGAAGTACTTTGCTCAACGTTGGTCATCATTCCAAGCCTGACACAAGTAGCTTTTATTTGAGCCTTAGACCAATGCTCGGGCCACATCTGAGAAGCAATTAAAGAAACATCTGCTCCCAAGTCTACTAACCCCTCAATTTGGATATTGTTTTCAAAAGTTACTTTACATTGAGGGCGAGTATCATTTAGGAAAGTATGCCAGAAAACATGTTTTCTTGTGCTTCCAAAATCACCTTCTCTAGTAACTGGGGCTGTTTTGCCTTTATGATATGGTTAAAATTAATATTTGAGCTACCCGATGTCCTGCAAACAATTGAATATTTTTTGTGGTTAAAGCCATTATCAAAATTTCACCTTTATAATCTTCATCAATTATTCCTGGGTGTACACTAAGTCCTTCCATAGTGAAACTGCTTCTTCCTAATATTAATCCTACAGTCCTTGGAGGTATGGGACCATAAATTCCAGTGGGTAGTTTTTTAGGAGACTCTCCACTGTTGAGATCAACATCTGTTAATATAGGGAGATCTAAAGCAGCACTTCCTTGAGTAGCATGAAATAAATCCTGGACATGAATTTTATTAGCAGGACTTAATTTTGATTCATCTGAGCATGAGCCTGACCTCCGCTCCCTGGAAATTGCTGGAGAAGGGAGCTCGAATTTTTTCACTGGGGGCTCTGAGCTAGCCCTGCATTGGAGTTTCCCTGGTGTTGGGTAGTAGGTAAAACATTGCCATCTTTATCTTTAATCCAACAGCACTCGTTAGTCCAGTGTCTGCCTTTGCCGCATCGGCAGCAGATGCCTGGTAATTTAGCCTTTGTTTTAGTTTCAGTTTTCCCCTTTCAGCATTCTTTCCTGATGTGGCCAAACTTTCCACACTTAAAACATTTTGGCTGTCTAGCACTGGTTTGTAAAGCTGACACCAGTAAATTGGCTTGAAAAGTGCCAGATCCAACTTCACCGCAGATGTAAAAGTATTGATCGATGATAACATAACAAAGACCTACCATCGCCTTTTTACAATCAACATTCGCGTTTTCAAAAGCCAATTGCATGAGTAACATTCTTCTGGCGTCCTCACCAGGGACTGATCTTTCAACAACAGATAGCAAATGAGCAATGAATTCGATGTATGGCTCATTGTTTCCTTGAAGTATTTTGGTAAAAAATGGTCTGATCTGTCCCTTTTCATCAAGATGCTGCCATTCAGTTAGGCAGATGTCTCTAATCTGCGTTAATAATGCATTGGGAAAACGTCCCTGGGGATCTATTCCCTCAAATTCCCCAGTTCCTATTAGCTGTTCAAAATTAAAAGACAGAGGATGCTCGAGTCTATTTAATGTCAAGCCTGAGCTTTTATTTCCTCTGTCCACCAAGACTTAAATTGAATAAATTGTCCTGGACTTAAACTTGTTCAGGCAAGAGTGTCCCAATCCACGGGAATCAGTAAGTGATCTCCACAATAAGATCTTAAAATTCCCAAGGCATACGGTCAATTAGGGCCATAAGCATGAACAGCATCTTTTAAAATTTTTCATAATTTTATCTCAACATTGACATGAGAAATCCGGATGTTTCCATCCTCATCTGCCTCTCCCAAAAACAGAAAAGCCCTGACATCACTAGAAGGAGTATTAATAGCCTGGGAAGGCAAAGGAGGAGAATTGACATTTTGAACAAAGTTGAAAGTAACCAGATTAACAGGAAAATGAATTCTAGTAACAAAACGGGGATCTGGAGGGTTTGGCCACACTGGATAACACCCTGGGGGGGGCAGTGGGATTTAATGGTCTATCTTGTAAAATTGGACAAGTTTTTCCGGAAGCATTAGAAGATTTTTAGGAGCTCTGCACATTTCTTTTCAATAACCTGAAAACACTGAGTTAACATATTCTTAATTTCACCAAGATCCTATCAGAAAAGTTAGTAATAGTAGGATCAGAGTCACTCTCAGTATGATCTTTCTCTGAATTTTCTTTTATGTCAAGACTTTTCACAACTTCATCATATACAGGTTCTTTTTTTTTTTTGAGACAGAGCCTCAAGCTGTCACCCTGGACAGAGTGCCGTGGCATCGCAGCTCACAGCAACCTCCAACTCCTGGGCTCAAGCGAGTCTCCTGCCTCTGCCTCCCAAGTAGCTGGGACTATAGGCGCCCACCACAATGTCTGGCCATTTTTTGGTTGCAACCACCATTGTTGTTTGGTGGGCCTGGGCTGGATTCGAACCCACCAGCTCAGGTGTACATGGCTGGCACCTTAGCCCTTGAGCCACAGGCACCGAGCCTTATATACAGTTTCTTTATCACTAAGTCCCTCTTCAGGAAGCACGGGGGAGAAATTCTTATCTTTAACCCCTTTAGCATCAGAATTAGATTGTAGTGGTTCTAAGGCCACGGTAACTAAATGATAAGTGGCCCAAATATCCTGGCTTATGCATTCTAGTCTCTGGTGCACTCTCCTGGGTGCTTTGCCCACATTTTTCCAAACTTTTAAATTTAATTGATTCTTTGTCTTCAGCGTAAACAAATAACAATGTTTGGCTACAACCTGGAACAATCCTTGTAAAGTTTTAGTTTTAACTGTAGTACTGCTGGTCTATAATAGAGTTTTTAACAAAGCCACATACTGTTCTTCCAAGGATTGAGAATTACCCATTTTCTTCCTTTATTTATGCCAAGAGTTCTGCATACTTACAGTGCAATGGTATTACTCTTGGTTTCAACATACCAAGCTTACCTTAAGCTGTCCACCACTCAATCAGGAAGGCAATCTTGAGGAAGCAGGCCCTGCTGTCCTTACAAAGCACATCCTGCAGACTGTGCCAAAATGTTGTGTGTAGTGTTCCATGCAGTGGCACTGCAGAGTGTAAGAGCTGCAATTGAAATTGTATAAAAATAAAGGAGGCCACAGCTCTCATGGGCATGTAGCAGACTTCTTTATTTTACCACAGCTTATATAGTCAATACTGCACGTACACATCATTAATCAATAAACTCATGATTCAAATCTCATGACCAGGTCCTCTTCAACCCAGCTCCTGTCTACTGATTAACTGATAAACATTCCACTAACCTTATCTAAAAATATTCTTACACCTATAATTAAAACCAAACCACAAAAATAAGCCCTTGGGGAGAAGGCAGTTTGAATGCCTGACCTTTAACAGACCATCTGGAGGCAGTCATCTGTCTTTAGGGAGTAGTCTGGAAATTCCTAAGATACATAGAGACTTGCTTGCAAGCCCTGCCCCCCATGACCAGGCCTTTATTCACCATGAAGTTCTACCTCCTATGTGACCAGGCTTTGAGTCATTATGGAGTTCAATCCTGGTTTCTCCTTTCTAACTCACAAAAAGACTTCAAACTTGCTCTCTCAAAAGCAATCTGTTTAAAGGCTCATATAGGCTTTTCTCCTATATACTTGTAACATAGCAAAGGGGATTTGATCTCATCAGAATGTCCAAGAAGGCTCTTCCACGGAAGTGGTAATTGTGGCATCATTTGAAGGATAAAGCAAGAGTTATCAAGAGATGACTAGTGGGAAGAAAGTTTCAGGCAAAGAGAGTTCCTGTGGAAAAGCACTATGGCATGAGAATCTGAAAGAAAATGTATGAAGTTGCAGCTGGAGAGGGAGGCAGAGGCAGGACAAGAGGGCCTTATAAGTCTTTTGGCCATTGAAAAATTTTTAGTAACATACAAAGATGAGACACAAGAGAATACACGTACATCCTTACACAATGTATAGCCCTTCACAATGAATTACCCAGCTCAAAATGTCCATGGTAGGCCAGATGCAGTGGTCCACACTTGTAATCCTAGCACTCTGGGAGGCCAAGGTGGGTGGATAGCCTGAGCTCACAAGTTCAACACTAGCCTGAGCCAAAACAAGACTCTGTTTCTAAAAACAGTCAGGTGTTGTGGCCGACACCTATAGTTCCAGCTACTTGGGAGGCTGAGGCTAGAGAACAGTTTAAGCCCAAGAGTTTGAGTTGCTGTGAGCTGTGATGTCACAGCACTCTACCAATGGCTACAAAGTCAAACTCTGTCTCAAAAAAAAAAAAAAAGCCCATGATGTTGAGGTTGAGAAATCTTGCTTTAGGAATTCAACCTACAAATATATTGGCATACAGAAAACTACTTTTGTACAATCATTTATTGTTTGAAACTGCAAAACAATTTAAAACAACACAAATATACATATTTATTTAGATGAATTAAATAAATTAGGGTAATTTATTAATGGGTTAGTTCTATGTATACAGTGACTCAGAACCACTACCAAATTATACTTTAAGTTAAAAAACAAAAGGAAAGTGAAGAACAGTTTATATTACTGTTACAACATTACAGTGATGAGTAACTTAACGATGAGGATATGTTCTCAGAAATGCGTCATTAGGTGATTTCATCATCATGCAAACATCATAGGGTGTACTTACACAAACCTGGACAGTATAGTATATTACTCCTAGGCTATGCATCTGTACAGCATGTTGCTGAATACTGCAGCCAATTGTAATGAAAATGGTAAATATTTTTATATCTAAACACACCTAAATATAGAAAAGGTATGGTAAAAATAATGTATTATAATCTATGAGACCACTGTCTTACATATGGTTGGTCATTCACCAAATCAGTACGACTGTATTTTAATGAAAAATAAAGGTTGTAAATAGTATATATTTATATATACATGTTTTCAAAACTGCAAGAGGGTTTGGGTCTAGGTCTAGTTTCTTCCCCCATGAAGATCCAATTATTAACACAATGAGGATTGTCAAGAAAGAATGGAATTTTTTAATATAAAGACATCTTGTCAGGAGAATGGAAGAAGTTGCCTCAAATCCTTCTCCCAAACTAAGGGAGATCAGGGTTTTTTGAATGAGGGGCCATGTGCCTTAAGATGGTGGTATAACTAACAAAAAGCTATGTGCATAGAAGGCAGGTTGCAAAATATCAGCTCCTTTGTCTTGCAGAAAATTCACCACTTCTGAGAACAACTGTAAAAGTCAAAAAGTTAAGGAAAAAGTTTATGAAGAAATATATAGGGGTCGCTGAAATTTGTTCATAGAGCCAGTTACACATATATATTTATATTTATATATTTACTTGGATATTTCTGGAACAGGACTACATACATACTATGTGGGTCCCTGTTGAAGAATTTTTAAGAATTTCAAGACAGTGATAGAGCGTTAAACAAAATGTTTAACTATACAAGTCACACATCCATAAAGCTGGCCCTGTTCTGGCAACATACACAAGAAAATGGAATAGTGGTGATTCTGCAAGGAAAATTCCATGTGTGGCAGGCCATGGCCTGATAGGAAACTTACTTTTCACTGTATACCTTCCTTGCCCTTTAATTTTGTACAGGTAAAGGCATTAATTATTCAAAACAAACAAATGGGGATTGTGCAAAAGAGTAGCAACCCTTTGTAGTGGAACTCTGTTGACTGCCGGAGGAAAAGAGCTTCTGCTGGTGTAAAACTGGTTTTAGTGCACCCCTGCCCACAGACTTCACCAAGCACTGGGTCCTGCATTTTAGGGCCTTGATCTGGCCTCACTCCGGTATGTGCAAACTCCATGGAATCAAAGGAGTGGACACCTGGAACCCCTTCTCTCCTCTGTGGTCCATGCTCTGAGCGCCTCAAATTCCCTACCCAAAGGTCAAACCTGCTTCCAGGGTCTGCACAGTCCTCTTCCCAAGTTGTGTCCTGAAGAGTAGGGAGAAATGCTTGGACAGAAGGCAAACGTGTACAACTTCCAGGGCAGAAATGTTCTATTCGTTGGGCTCAAAATAACATTTTGTCACATCAATCACATCAATTATCAGGCTCTATAATCACAACTTAATTCTATTACGTTTTCTGAGCTCCCCTGTAGATTAAACTACAAATCTAGATTTTTAAAATTAGAATGTATGTTTTTAATCAGGAACCTGCTCAGTGTAACACACTGTCCTATGTTTTACTGTACTGCTGAAGGGTGTCCACACATAAGTAATCTGGCGAAAACATGTACATTCTGACAAGACCATTGGTAAATTGTGACTACAACTCCCAAGGTGCACCACAGGGCCATCGTGCACTCCCCTCCCCTGGTTTTCCAGCTTTCAGACTACTAGGTTGTAAAGGACTGGCAGGCTAAACCAGCTGAACCTGTATTAAAGAAGGAATAAAGGGATTCTCCCAAGAACAAACAGGGATTAAAATAAAAAGACATGTTAACAACCGCCCAGCGCGTGAGTATCCACGCAATGTGACAATTAGCGCCAACGCCGAGACAATTAATTCTTCCTTGGCTTAAACAAGTGCGCATAGATAATGCAGGATGTACCCGCAGGGAAATTCTAGAATATCAAAACAATGCCTGTAGATGTGTTAGGGTAGCTCTTCGCCACTTTCCTGAACTTACCCGCAGAATTATTCCCCGAGGTTGCAAACACGTTAAGAGCACTGTATTCTCAGGAAGCGGAAAGTAAGCTTTTCAATGGACTCAGACGGTGAAACGGCTTGGTGCGAAATAGGAAATTGTCTACAGACTTTTGTACGACGTTAAAATAGCCAGGAGATTTTAGTATCCAGTGGGTACCTGTTCACTCCTACGACTCCTTAACAAGTCTTAGTATATTTCGGTTCGGCTGAAATGGCTCAACATTCCTTCATCTTTATAGAAAAAGGTTTAAACCTTCTCCCCCCGACCCTTAGGGTCTGGCTGGCAGGGGGAGCCTGCCTTTAAGGAGTGCGAGCAAATTTTCTTCCTTCTCCTGGTTAGTCGCAAGGATGCTTACTTCCCCGGTTTGCTTTACATTTTCCTCAGAGCTGAGTTCCAGTACACGTGACACGCCAAAAATCAAAAGCAACCGAACAAAACCCGAACCACGGCTGGACGCTTACAGGATTCAAACACAGAAGTATCTCTCGAAGCAAGAGACCGCCCGACCTCGCGAGAACCTTCAGCCCCAATGAGATCTCGGGCCAGGAGGCGGAGCCGAGAGAAAAGGAAGTCCCAGTTAGGCCCTCCCACCTCAGTCGCGTACCCCTCCTCGCGAGAGCGCGGAGCATTCCGGCCTGGGAAGTGCGTGCAGAAGCGAAGGTACGTTCGTTGGACTCGTCGGCCGCCGTAGCCCCTGCTAGGACAGCCCGTGTGAGCCTACTGGAGGAGGAAGAGAAAGGCAGAGAGAGTCGGGTTACAAGATGGCGGATCTGTAGTAGTTACCGCGGCGGCGGCGGCGGCGGCTGTAGCGGTAGCGGCGGCGGCGGGAGAAAGCGCTTGAGGGGGAAAGGGAGGGGAGGGTGGGTGTTTTACAGGGGGGAAGTGAGAAGTAACAGGGACTGGGTGGAGGGGTCTCGGTGGCTCTTGTCTTCCCTTCCCGTGACTGAACCTTTGGAGCCATGGTGAACTCGGGCCTCCTCGGAGTCGCCGCCACCGCCGCTACCGTCTCTCGAGAGTGAGAGGCGCGCATGAGGTGAGCGAGGAGGCGGCGGCAGGAACGGAGGGGACCGTGGCCACCATGTCGGATACGCGGCGGCGAGTGAAGGTCTACACTCTGAACGAAGACCGGCAATGGGACGACCGAGGCACCGGGCACGTCTCCTCCACCTACGTGGAGGAGCTCAAAGGGATGTCGCTGCTGGTTCGGGCCGAGTCCGACGGTAAGGTTGTCGGACGGTAGGGTAGGGCCGGTGCCTGCGGTGCGGCACGGCCTGGAGTGGGGGCCGTGGGTTGGGTCGGTGTCACTACCACCTCTCGGGACGGCGCTGGTGTTGAACTTGCTCGTATCTCTGTGTAAACACAAAATACTTGGTGAGGATTTACCCGCAGTCCCCGCCAGACTCTCTGTTAAGGCTTTGACACCTTCCTCTTCAATTCCTCCACCTTCGAAGTGTGAAGGAGACGGGGAAAGTAGTGAGAGACCAGGCGGAGACTGCTCGCCCTAGGACGCTAACATAACCCTCGTTCAAAAAGATTTAGCGAAACTTTTCCAAGTGTCCTTTTTTACTGGATTTTCCCTGCGATCCCCGGTTGCCGCAGTCGACAGGTGCTGGGGAAAAACCCAAAGACACCTTTTCCTGGTTTTTTTGCTGAGTGTTGCCACGATACATGCAACGCACAAGCACAGACCTTTTTAGTCTGGGATCCCTTCAGGCTGTCTTTGCAGAAGGTGCTGTGAAAAAGTGAATCCCTTACAGTCTAAGGAAGTTAGGTCACCAAAGCAAATTGTAAGCCCCTATTCGTTGATTTATTGTGGTCCTGTAAATTTTAAAATCATAAGCATTATAAAACGACAAAGCACTTTTTTGGGGGGGGCGGGCCTGGGTTTGAACCTGCCACCCTCGGTATATGCCACAGCCGCAGCCCTACAAAGCACTTTTTACAACGGCTTAGATGCATGAGTTGAGCAAGTGATGTGTGCTGTTAATAGAAAAACCATCACTTGTATTCCTGCACATTTTATATTCTACGCTTTTCCTTTTATTTTATATAGTTGCAGACTTATTTCTACATAAGGTGTTCTTAATGAGAGAAAAGGATAAATGTAGCACTGTAATTTGTGTACTAAATATTTAGATCCCTGTTTGGGTTCTTTGTAACCTGTTTTATTAAACTGGGAATGCAATAAAATTTTTGTTTAAAAGAATGGCTTCAAGTGGTCATTTAGACCCTTAAGATGTTCATTTCAATAAAACTTTAATAGTCATCTAATCTGCTGTTCTTGGTTCTTGGTTTTAGACAGATTTTCTTCTTTAATGTTTTAGGGCAGTAGTTCTCAACCTTCCTAATGCTGCAGCCCTTTAATATAGTTCTTGTGGGTTGTGACCCACAGGTTGAGAACTGCTGTATAAAGGGAATAGAATGAGATATTCTGAAGAGAGGAAATGTGAATTGGAACACATTTTATTATTTCAGGTGTTCATCTGAAGAGACATGAAGCGTTTGGTGTTTTTATTGTATATTCTTTATTCAGGGGTTTATCATTTGAGATTTACAATAAATTGTTTTTTATCTTTCAGGATCACTACTCTTGGAATCAAAGATAAATCCAAACACTGCTTATCAGAAACAACAGGCAAGTAGTTGTTTATCTTTAATTTGAAAGACTTCATCTGTGATCAAGGAAGTATTAATCTGACAGAGATGGGGAAAGCTTTCCTGACAAGAAAAAACATGTTTGGTAAACAAAGTTACAGATACATATCTATTTTCTTTGCAGGCTGTAAGTTTCAGACTGAAAAGTGAAAGTTTTTTGTACTGGCAATAATTTATTATCACCTTTGAATTGAGACACTGTTGGTTTATATTAGACAACAATGTATTCATTAATCTTATTTAACTGCAGTTAGCCAGGTCTCTTTTGTACCCTGTACTCTAAACTTTTTGTTCGGAATCACGCTTAAATATCATAAAAGAAAATTCAAAGGGATACTCTCTAAAGCAAGGAAAACCTGCTTGTGGTGTGAAATTAGATCCATTGACTCAAGTAAAGGTAAAAGTTTCGAAGTAGAAGTATTAAATCCTGTTCTTTCATTATTGTAATTTTTAAATGTAGTAATCAATGGATACTTTATGGAAGTGTACATTGCCAAATGTAACCTTTTCTGTTAATATTTATTGTCTTATTTGGGAAAAGAAAACTTGTATTGTGTGTTAGCATGCCTGCTTAATCTGAAAATGGTAGCAGTGATTCAACCTTCTTTTCTGTAAATATTTTATTGTGAAATATATCAAAATTGGAAAGTACAAAGAATAATATAAAGGGTATCTGTAACACCACCAGATTTAAAAATGTTAACATTATATCATATTGTTTCAAATCATTTTGTAATGTTGAACATTATGGATAGAGTTAAAGCCCCTATGTATCCATCCCATTTTATCCATTCTCCATCCTCCTCTTAGGTGACCACTATTCTGAAGTTGATGTGTATTCTTTCTGTACATGCTTTTATACCTTTTTTCTGCATATGTATGTATCCATAAATAATATGTAGTCTTTTGTGTGTTTTGAAACTTTACACAGTTGATATCGTACTCTTACGTGTATTCTGCAGCTTACGTTTTTCACACATTTATTTTGAAGATTTGTTCATGTTAACAATGTGGATCTAGTTGTTTTCTTTTTAAACACTGTATGGTATTCTGATGTATGATACACACCTATTGTTAGACATTTGGATTATTTCCAGATTTTGTGTGTGTGTGTGGTATGTAAAGTCAATATGGTGGAGATTTTTGAAGGAAAACAAATTATTTCAGGATGATACTTACAAATCAATGCCTACTTCAAGGTCTGTGAAAATTTGGATGCCCAGAAACAAATATTTCATAGTTGGGGGGAATAAAATTATGTTTATTGCACAGCTTATTAATAGTAAAGTCTAACTATTAAACTTATTTGTTTTATGTTAAGTTGCAATACATCTTTAATTAGTTCTTTGAACTATTTATAAATTTTCCATATTCAATTATAATACCATTTTCCTCTGTTTAGAAAATGTTGTCTGTCCTTTTTAGTGGAGAACCAGATTAAACATTTGTCCTAAACTGAACACCTAGATGTTTCCTATGGACATGTTAAGATAGACATTTAAGTAAATTTTTCTAAGTTAGCCAGGCAAATGGCTCTCTGTCTTTTCACTGAATTTTACCATATAGTCACTTTTGGTTCGTTTCTATTTGGTTGTTTGTGGGGAAAGAAATACCAATTCATTGTTACCATTTTTCCCCCTATCTGCATGAATATAAAATCAGGAAATTTTGTTCTTAAGTGTGACTAAGTCATAAGCAGTTCCCTACAAGTTTAGTTGTAATATGGGTCCTTCTTGAGTGGTATATAAGATCTTTTAGCTATTTTTACTTTGGAAAAATCACGTGTTTGCTGAGGTTTGTGAATAGGATAGTCCCCAACATCAGTTAAAAATGCACAGTGGCTCTACAAATGCTTTAGAAATATTTAGATATAGTTTCCTCTGTAATATTCCTACTAGAAAGTTGGTTCTAGGTAAATGGCATTTTTTATATACTAAATATCTACGAAGTATTAAAGAAAAATGTTTTCTGTAATTAATCACATTTAAATATTAGGGCTTTTTTAAAGTGATTTTTTTTTTAATTGGGTTTTTTTTTTTAAACATTCAGGGCTGTGCAAGGAGGCTTACACCTGTAATCTTACCACTCTGGGATGCCAAAGCAGAGGGATCCCTGAGCTCAGGAGTTCGAGATCAGCCTGAGCAAAAGGAGACACTGATCTCCACTTAAAAGAAAAAATAGAAAAATGTGTAGCTCAGCAGCTAAGGTGCCGGCCACATACACCAGGGCTGGTGGGTTCAAACCCAGCCCAGGCCTGCCAAACAACAATGCCAACTACAACCAAAAAATAGCCAGGCGTTGTGCTGGGTGCCTGGAGTCCCAGCTACTTGGGAGGCTGAGGCAAGAAAATTGCTTAAGCCCAAGAGTTGAGTTTGCTGTGAGCCTTGATGCCACAGCGCTCTACTCACAGACAGTGAGAGTCTGTCTCAAAAAAAAGAAAAGAAAAATGTGGGGGACACCTGTAGTCCCAGCTACTTTGGAGGCTAAAGCAGGAGGGTCACTTGAGTTAGGAATTTGAGATTGCTATGAGCAAGGCTGATGCCATGGCATTCTAATGAGTGAGATTCTGTCTTAAAAAAAAAAAGAGTCATAAAATGAATTTTTAGCAGCAAGAGGAGACCTCCTTTGAGGGAGTAGATGTGAATTGAGGAAAGAGAAGGAACAGAGCTTAGGACTGAGCCTGTCCGTATTTACTCATTCTTCCAGTAATACCTGGTTGAGTCCTGCCTATGGATGGTCACTATCTTTAGTGTGGATTTTTAAAATGCATTTGAAAGCTGTTGAACAGGTGTTCTTGGTGTTTTATTTTGTTTTGTTTTTTTTGAGACAGTCTCACTATGTCGCCCTGGGTAGAGTGCCGTGGCGTCACAGCTCACAGCAACCTCTAAATCTTGGGCTTAAGCAATTCTCTTGCCTCACCCTCCCAAGTAGCTGGGACTATAGGCACCCACCACAACGCCCAGCTATTTGTTGGTTATAGTTGTCATTGTTTGGCAGGCCCAGGCTGGGTTTGAACCCACCAGCCCTGGTGTATGTGGCTGGTGCCTTAGCTACTGAGCTACAGGCATCGAGCCCTGTTGAAGAGTTTTTAGCACAGCAGTGTTATGATCCAAAATAATAATGTCAATCTGTGGAATTGAAGAGCAGGAACATGTGGGAAATTTGGGAGTTTGCTGCATAGGCCAAGCAAGAGACGATGTTAGGTTAGAATAGGGTGATGGAGATAGAAAAGTGGATGGGTTTTGAAATATATAGACAAAGTAGAATTGACAAGGCATGCTGATGGATCAGGTGTTGGTATCAGGAAGATCCAGTAAAGTGGAAGAATAAGCAATTGGAAAGCTAGGGAACCAGAAAAATGCCTTGTTTTTGGTCTCTGATCTCACCGGAGACCAAAATTTTAGTAAAGAAAGGAAGCCTAAACAGTAAATAAACAACTTTCAAATCTAGCAAGATAAGGTTGAAAATATGCTAGGTTTTGGTTACAAGAACATGGCTGAGCTGAAAATGATATCTTTATGTATTTCCTAATTGGCACAATAATCTAATAAAATTGGGGTTGTTGGGAGTCCACCCTGATAGCGATTGTGGCAAATAGCCAAATGAGTATACCAGAACGAAAGAGAGTTTTGAGTGCACAATGAATTTGTAATGAGTTTTCCCATTTTTGAGTGCAGCACGAATTCAAGTTTTTGAGTGCAGCATGAATTTGTAATGAGTTTTCCCATTTTAATACTGTAGCTCAGTTATAAGAATAGAGAAAGTGAATGATTAGATTGGAAAGGTTGGGTGGGTAGTAGAGGGGTTTTCTGGGTGGTGGTCTGAAACAAGACTGAGAAGTAATCTTCTGAGAGATTGGGAGAGGTCTCACTTATTTAGGGGGTCCAGATACCCTTAGATTAATCTGCTGCAGGGGAGAAAGTTGGGAATCAAGTTGTTAAAAACTTTGTGTTCTTTTAAATTTTTTCTCTCTTTTTTTTTTTTTTTTTTTTGAGATAGAGTCTCCATTTGTCTCCCTTGGTAGAGTGCTATGGCATCATAGCTCACAGCCACCTCAAACTCCTGAGCTCAGGCAATCTTGCCTCAGCCTTCCAAGTAGCTGGGACTACAAGTGCTCTGCCACAATACCTGGCTATTTTTAGAGACGGGGGTCTCACTCTAGCACGGAACCTCCTGAGCTCAGGCAATCCACCTGCCTTGGCCTCCCAGAGTGCTAGGATTATAGGCATGAGCCACCACATCCGGCCTCTTTGTGTTCTTTTAGAATTGGTTCACATTTCATATGTGACGTAATAGCAGAACTGTGTGTGTTTATACTTAGAGTTTTTAAATTCCATTAATTTCCCGCTATGTGATTTTTTTTTTTTTTAAGACAGTGTTATTCTGTCACCCTGGATAGAGTACCATGGCATCATAGCTCACAGCAACCTCAATTTTGTTTTCTTTCTTTTCTGAAGACACAGTCTCACTTTGTTGCCCCCAGTAGAGTGCCATGGCATCGTCACTCACAGCAACCTCAACCTCCTATGAACTCAGGCAGTCCACCCACTTTGGCCTTTCAGAGTGCTAGGATTAGAGGTCCTGTGACACCCAGCAGCAACCTCAAATTCTTGGGCTCAAGATCCTTTTGCCTCAGCTTCCCAAGTAGCTGGAACTATGGGTGCCTTCTACAAGGCCCAGCAGTTTTTAGAGACAGGGTCTCACTCTTGCTCAGGCTTGTCCTGAACTCTTGAGCTCTTGCCCGCCTTGACCTCCCGGAATACTAGGATTACAGACATGAGCCTGCACCCAGCCCAGCTATGTGATTTTTGAACACATTTTCTCTGAACTTCATGTTTGTGCATTTTTTTGGTTTGGGGTTTTTGTTTTGTTTTGTTTTGTTTTGGGGGTGGGGTTGGAGTGGAACTTGTTCTGTCCCTTGGGTTAGAATGCATCATCTTAGCTCACTGCATGTAACCTCAAACTCCTGGGCTCAAGCAATACTCCTGCCTTAGCCTCTGCTTAGCTTTTTTTTTTTTAATTTTTGTTTAGAGCAGCGGGTCCCAACCCACAGGAACTATATTAAAGGGTCATGGCATTAGGAAGGTTGAGGACCACTGGTTTAGAGACTCTTATCTCATTATGTTGCCTAGTCTGGTCTTGAACTCTTGGCCTCAGTCATCCCACCTTAGCCTCACAAAGTGCTGGGATTATAGACGTGAGCCACTATTCCCAAGCTAAACTTCATCTTTTAAATGGAGATACTACTTATCTCACATGATAGTTGTGAGTTATTTATGAAAAATGCATTAGCACAGTACCTAATTACATAATAAGCTCAGTAAGAGAACTGTATTCATAATCTTACAATCCTGAGGTAAGTAGGATTGTCCTCTTCTCCAATGAGAAAGATCAAAGTGGTCACAGAAATGTTGCACAGCGAAGCTACAAGTGATGCACAGTTTCTAATTCTAATGCAGGGTTGTTCCCTGTGTATCAAAATACAGCACAGATTTTGGGAAAATAAGGTAATTACCACTATTCGTAAGCATTGTCATCATGAACTGTATACGTTGTATGGTTTTGTATTTTTAAACCCAGCGCCTGTGGCTCAAAGGAGTAGGGCACCAGCCCCCTATGCCGGAGGTGGTGGTTCAAACCCAGCCCTGACCAAAAAAAACACATAAAAATAAACTTGAGCTCAGAAAGAGTTTAGGTCAAGGAAAGGGACTACTAGAGGGTTAGATGTTGCATTGTTTGATTAATCTCATGTTTAGATATTAAAATTAACTATGAATCTCCAAATAGAATTTTTACAATATGCTGTTGGCTCCGTCTTTTGGGTTTTTTTTTAAATAAGTATTTCTATTGGAAAACTAAAGCTCTGTCTGTACTGAATTTTGTTAGAGAAGTTAAGGGCAAAGATAGTTTGGCAATTAGTAGAATCTCAAGTATTTCATGACTCTGGTGAATTTTATTCCTGTTTATGAAATGATTTGGTACTATGGGGAAAAACTGAAAGAGTCCATTGATGTTTTAGACCCTTTTAAATGTATATGTCACATGATTTTGTGACTATGATTTAGAAACTGGAAACCCTTTGCCCCCCAAAAGGTGTTATATACCAAGTTTTAAATACAATTGTAAAGTGTCATTTAGACCCTGGACTAAGAATAACTGGTTTAAATCCTACTGGGGACAGGCATAGTGGCTCACACTTACAATCTTAGCACTTTGAGAGACCGAAGCAGAAGCATCACTTTAGACCAGGAGTTTGAAACCAACCTCAGCACAATAGCAAGACCCTATTTCTACAAAAAAATAGAAAAATCAGCCAGGCATGGTAGTGCATAGCTGTAATCCCAGCTACTCTAGAGGATGAATAAGGAGGATCCCTTGAATTTAAAAGTTAGAGGTTGCCAAGAGTTCTGATGAAGCCAGTGAATTCTAGCCCAGGCAACAGAGTAAGATCCTATGAATAAACAAGGGAGGAAAGGAAAAGGAAAGAAAAAAAGGAAGACAAGAAGGAAGGGAAAAGAAAAGAAAAGGAAAGAAAAGAAAGGAAGAGAGAAAGGAAGGGAAAAGAAAAGAAAAAGAAGAAAGAATTGGGCTCTATAATTAATGTTTTTAATGTAGAAGTTTGAAAACAACCATTTCTTACAATAATACTACATTGTGACAACTTAATTTCACTAAGGGCTAAATTGTCAAAGCTTCTATTCTCCAACTCATTTCTTACTTCTCTTATGGGCTTGCACATAATCATCTGTTTCATCCTTTTAAAGGACCTGACCAAATGTAACTGACTTTTTTTTTTTTTTTGAGACAGAGTCTCACTTTGTCACCCTCAGTAGAGTACTGTGGTATCACAACTCACAGCAACCTCAAACTCTTGGGCTTAAGCGATTCTCTTGCCTCAGCCTCCTAAGTAACTGGGACTATAGGTGCCCACCACAGCACCCAGCTATTTTTATTATTATTATTTTTTTTTTTTTTGTAGAGACAGAGTCTCACTTTATCGCCCTCGGTAGAGTGCCATGGTGTCACACAGCTCACAGCAACCTCCAACTCCTGGGCTTAGGCAATTCTCTTCCCTCAGCCTCCCGAGTAGCTGGGACCACAGGCACGCGCCACAATGCCCAGCTAACCGGACTATTTTTAGAGACAAGGTCTCACTCTGGCTCAGGCTTGTCTCGAACTCATGAGCTAAGGCAATCCACCTGCCTTGGCCTCTCACAGTGTTAGGATTATAGGCATAAGCCACCATGCCGGCCTGACTTTTCCTGCAAACTCATTTGTAATAAAATCTGATTCCATAGAGACACAATGGTAGTTAAATGTTTTAGTTTAGTAGAGGAAAACTCTTTCTTTTCATTTAAACAGAGGCATTAATAATGTCCCAAAGACATGAAATCATTTGCCTTGCACAAATGAATAGAAAATATAATCGCATAATGGTTGAAAACAGACGTTTCCTTGAAAAATTGACCTTGGCTATCTTTAGGTTTTTGGACTGGCAAGATTTAACACTTTTCTTTCCATTTTAAGTATTCTTGTGCTACCTCTATGCTCGCTGTCTCCTAGATGATTTTGCTCTGACCCTTGCTATAAACAATTTTTAGCAGTTCCTTCTGGGTATTGCATTACTGAAGCTGTGGGGTGGGGGTAGGGTAGAGTTAGTCACTCATTTGGAATAGATAAATGGAACATAGAGCGGGAAGGTTCCTAGTCATGACACTTTGCTGTTCTCTTTTAACCAACTAGAGATACAGTTAGGTCATTTCCTAAATTTGACTATCAACATAATTACCTATGACCCTTATTAAAAATAAGGATTCTTGGAATCCACTCCAAACCTGTCCTCAGGGGAGAGCCATAGGAATCTTATTTTTAACTATTCCTAAAGGTCAGTCTTCTTTGCATTGAAAAAGAACTCTAAATATAAATCATACTTGGTTTCCGAGATTTTGACTAGATCAGGGAAAAGAAGTTAGGTTAAGAATGAGAAGGAAGGAGCAAAAGAAAATGATGATGAAAAAGGTTAATTAGGTTCAGCGCCTGTGGCTCAATGGGCTAACGCCCCAGCCACGTACACCTGAGCTGGCGGGTTCGAATCGAGCCTGGGCTCGCCAAACAACAATGATGGATGCAACCAAAAAATGGCCGGGCTTTGTGGTGGGCGCCTGTAGTCCCAGCTACCTGGGAGGCAGAGGCAAGAGACTCGCTTGAGCCCAGGAATTGGAGGTTGCTGTGAGCTGTGATGTCACAGCACTCTATCCAGGGTGACAGCTTGAGGCTCTGTCTCAAAAAAAAAAAAAA
>CAUYRH010063825.1:0-12665 GCA_963574655.1 Perodicticus potto | reverse complement strand
CTGGCTCTTCAGCTGGCTGCCACAGCACCAACACCACCAAGGAGGAGGCGGCAGGTCCGCCAGCTCTGCTGAGCTGGCTAGGGTGCCAGATGTCCTGCATCAATTCTCCCTCTCCGAGTAGAAACCCCAACTGCTGTTAGGGAAAAGGGGCGAAGACTCGTTCTGACTGCTTCCTGCTGGATCGGGCGATGATAGAAGGGGGCAGTTAGGGTTTCTCCGGAGGGAGCGTGATACAGGGGTTCATGGACTAGAACCATCTTTATTGCGTGTGGCTTGATGATGGTTCTATTTCTAAGTGTAGTTTTTCTCTGTTCAATAGGACATTGACTGTGGGTTTGTTGTTGATGGATTTTATTAGTTTAAGAAATGTCCCATATATGCCCATTTTAGTAGGTGTTCTTGTCAGAAAAAGATGCTATATTTTGTCAAATACTTTTTCTGAGTCTATTGAAAGAATCATATGGTCTTTGTTTTTGATTCTATTTATGTGGTGAATAACATTTATGGATTTGTGTATATGGAACAAGCTTTGCATTCCTAGAATAAAGCCAATCTGGTTGTGATGTATTTTGTTTTTTGATGTATAGCTGAATTCTATTTTCTAGGATTTAATTGAGTATTTTTGCATTGGTATTTATTAATGATATTGGTCTGTATACGAGGTCTGACAAGTTTGTGAACTAATCCTAGAAAAAGTACTATATACCTCATTGGTGAATATCACTACAGTCACCTGTGAAGTACTCCCCTTGGGAAGCTATACCAGTACTTAGTCCACCCTTCAAAAAGTTTTTGGAACTCTTTTTCCGGAATGGTCATCAGAACTGTTGTTGTATTATTCTTGATGTTCTGAATGCCATCAATGTCTTACTTTCAATATATTCTTTATCTTCTGGCAAAGAAAAAAGTCACTGGGGACCAGATTGGCTGAGTAGGAAGGTGTTCCAATGCTGTTATTTGTTAACTGGCTACAAACTTCTGCACAGACAGTGTGTTGTGAGCTGATACATTGTTGTGATGCGAGAGCCACACCTTTCTCATGCCAACATTTTCAGTTAAGATTTTCCTGTTTCTCTATCAATGTTTACTTGGTCTGCTATACTTCTTAGAGTCAGCTGATGATTTCCATACACAATTTGGTAATTTTTTGCAACATTTTTGTCAGTTCTGCTTGTTACTGGCCACCCTGACCTCTCTTCATCAGTGACAGTTTCTCTCCCCTCAGAAAAATATTTAATCTATTTGTGCACTGCTGTTTTTCACATGTCCTTATCTCCATAAACTTGAACTAACATGTCCCTGATTTCATTTCCACTCTTGCCAAGTTTAACAAGAAATTAATGTTTGTTCATTACTGTAATTCAAGCTCTCACACTCTTGCATTGGCACACAAAAACATGCAACAAAAATAATGAATTCCACTTAGCGAGACACCACACCATACATTAACATGAACATAACTGTGAGACACTGACACATGTATACAAAGGTTATGAAACCTTACTGAGTTGTTTGTACAGTGCTGCCAGTGTAAGCCCATAGAGGCAAGTACACGAACTTAATGAAATGACCTCATATAAGATGTGAGATAGAGGTCAAAGTTCAGTTTTATCCAGATGCTTATCCAGTTGTTCCAATACTGTTGGTTGAAAACATGTTTCTTTCCCATGCTGAATTGCTTGGACCCTTAGTACAAAAAAAAAATCAACTGACTGTGTAAGTGTGAGGGTCTTTTCTGGATTCTCTCTCCAATTGTCATCATCCTTACATGAATGACATGCTCTCTTGATAGTTGTAGCTTTATTATAAGTTCTGAAGTCAGATCGTGGAGGTCCTCCAACTTTGTTCTTTTTCAAGATTGTTTTGACTATTTTAAATAGTCTTTCCATTTAGAGATAAATTTTAGAATCAGCTTGTAGATTTCTATTTAAAAAAGACTGCTGAGGCTTTGAATCTGTATCAAATTTATAATTGAAAGTGATGAGAGTATCATCTTTATTTTTAGAGACAGAGTCTCACTTTGTCACCCTCAGTAGAGTGCTATGGCGTCACAGCTCACAACCACCTCCAGCTCTTGGTCTTAGGCGATTTTTTTGCCTCAGCCTCTTGAGTAGCTGGGACCACAGGTGTCCACCAATGCCTGGCTATTTTTTGTTGCAGTTTGGCCAGGACCGGGTTTGAACCCACCATCCTCAGTGTATGGGGGCCAGTACACTAATCACTGAACCACAGGTGCTGCCGAGACTATCATCTTAACAAAGTCTTTCAATCCATGAACATAGTATATCTTTCCATTTATTAAGTCTTGTTTTATTTTGCTCAGCAATGTTTTGCTGTTTTATAATGTTTTAGCACATAGTTCTTAAATAGTATTCATTTAATCTTCTCCTAAATATATATATATATTTTTGTAGTTTTTGTCCAGGGCCGGGTTTGAACCTGCCACCTCTGATATATGGGGCCAGCACCCTACTCCTTTGAGCCATAGGTGCCCCCCAACATTTTATGTTTTTTAAACTATTGCAAATAATATTTTATTTCATTTTCCAGTCTTTGTTGGTAGTACATAGAAATATAATTGAATTTTTATATTCAACTTGTATTTTATAAATTTGCTAAATTATCATACTAGTTATAGAGTTTTTGGTCAGAGTCCTTTGAATTTTCTATACATACAATCATGTCATCTTTGAATAAAGAAATTTTTACTTATTTTTTACTATTTATATCTTTCATGGGTCTTTGCACAATGTTGAGTAGAAGTGGTGTGATTGGACATTTTTGCTTTGTTCCAACTTTTGGATTTTGCCGGCCTAAAAAAATAGTGTATCTCATTGAAAAAGTAAATTAAAAAATACTAAAGTTTAGCATATTTTCCATATATTTAAAAGTAATTTATATTTCTTTTTATGTGAACTTCTCTCATGAATTTATTCTCTCTTTCTCTTTGTTACAGTAAGTGATCATTTTATAGTATATTTGCTTCCTGAAAGGCATTAGTCTGTCTATACTGGAAATAGTTTTGAAGTCAGACTAACAAACTACTAATCATTGCTCCTACCTTTGGGCTTACAATGTGTCAGAAACTGAGGTAAATCCTTTGGCTATTTTATTATTGAAAGGGCAGAATTATGTACTGATGACAGGAGTTCAAATAAAGGTCTTCCTTTTCCTAACTGTAGGTAGGTCCTTGTAAGTTACCTAATTTCCTTTTCCTTCAGTTTCCTCAACTGTAAACTGGAGATGATAATGAGTGACTAACTTATAGCACTGTTATGAAAATTAAATAAAATCCATAAAACACTTCTCACAGGGCCTGGTACATAGTAAGTGTCACATAAAATGCTTTTTTAAAAAAAGGTACTTCATTTAATTCTCTTAATAACCATGTGATAAACAGACCATAATTATTCTCATTTTTTGTGGATGAAAATACCGAGGCTCAGTGAGGGTGAGCAATTTTCTGAAGAACATTCTGCTAGTGAATGATTTAATAAGGATTTTAATCTGTGAGTCTTATTCTGGAGTTTTTAACTGATGAGTACTCAGTGCACTATAATCCTTGTGAAGTATTATGTGTTCATTAATGATAAGAGAGCCTAAGCCACAGACAGTATTAAGTAACCACAATAGTCTTAAGCAGGATTTTAACCATTCCTTCTTACTCTTATCCCATTTCAACCTTGCACTTCACTGCTCTTCATAATACTAACTTACTTCTCCTAAGTTCGCTTTGCCTCTTTTCAGCCGTGTGATCTCAGACAAGTTATCTAACTTATCTGAGATTACATTTCATCATCTGTACCATAAAATATTGGCACAATCAAAATATTATTAGATAACTATGTGAAAATAAACAAAGAGCACTCAGATGAGAACAAATAAAAGCTTCATATCCAGAGCTTGGTGTAGCAAGGGGTTCAGCCAGGGGAGTCACTGCTCGTGCTTTGTCAGCTCAAAGACTAAGCAGGGAGTCAAGCTTCACAGTAAACAAAAGGGAAGGTGTCTGGCACACTGTGTGGGGGTTGTTGACATGGGGAAACATGGAGGGAGGTGGACTAGCAAGAAGCATCTCTCAACATTGATTTGGGAGGGAGCATCTTTGGCTTTGCTGGGTGGTCCTGAGTTAGAAGGTGGGGCAAAAAACAGGGAAGTCAACCAAGTCCTGACAGTTCTGAGACAATTGCTACAGAGCTTGGGGGTCATAATTCTAGAATTCTATTGTCATATAGGGTCTAGTCATTGTCCCTTTGTATATTCTCTCTCTCCATGGTAGCTACATTATGTGTCTGTTAAGAGGAATTGTTTTTTTTTTTTTTTTTTTTTGAGACCGAGTCTCAAGCTGTCACCCTGGATAGAGTGCTGTGGCCTCACAACCTCTAATTCCTAGGCTCGAGCGAGTCTCCTGCTTCCGCCTCCCAAGTAGCTGGGACTACAGGCGCCCGCCACAACGCCCGGCCGTTTTTTGGTTGCAGCCGTCATTGTTGTTTGGCGGGTCCAGGCTGGATTTGAACCCGCCAGCTCAGGTATATGTGGCTAGTGCTCTAGCCCATTGAGCCACAGGCACCGAGCCTGTTAAGAGGAATTGTATACAATGCTTAGCACATAGGAGGTGCTGAGAAAATATGATTGAATCTAAATCTGATTTTTTTATCTTGGGAAAAAAGTCCTATACTGCCCAAACAAAGGAAACTTCACCTTCAGATGTGCTGGTGCTCCCGGGGGGCTGGTGAGAACAAGCCTGCTAGGGAGAATGCAGCACACCTGGCTCCAGTGACCCTCCTCAGAGAGATTTGCAATATCTTGGGAAGATCAAGGCTCCAGCTAAGCTTTGCCTAAAGCTGTAACTCTCAGCTCTGGCGGTGTATTAGAATCACTTGCAACTCATAAAAAATACTGATTTGGGGTTGTTTGCTCTAGGATAAGGCCTGGGTATGATTTAAATTTTTAATAAAATTTTAATATGCTGCCAGAGTTGAGAACTAATGGTCTAAAACATTTATTCTCCTTTCATTTGGACAGTCATATATTATGCCTTATGCCCAGGCCAGTGTTAGGCTCAGAGATAAAAGACCATTCATTTATCCATTCAACCATGAAAATGTGGTGCCCCTGGAGTGCTTAGACTGTGCTAGGTTCCCTGCGAGCAGGGCAGGTAGTGAATTCTTCCTTCTGCAGCATACGCTGGCCAAGAGCATACATGCTTGGGGCTCAGACAGTCATGGGTTCCAGTATGTCTGTATCTTTTCCCTTTTCTGTGATACCAGACAAATACTCATGATTTTTTTTATTTTTATTATTTTTATTTTTTAAGATACTCTTTTCTAAAAATTGTTTGTTATTAAATCATAATTGTACATTGATACATTTATGGGGTTTAGGGTACTGCTTCAATATACATTGTGAAATGCTTACATTGAACTAAGTAACACATCCATCATGATTATACTCATTTCTTAATAACATACTGATGATTTACTTGCTATGTTGACCTAGACAAGACCTAGACTTCTAGAGGCCTCAGTTTTCCAGTCTATAAAATGGGGACATATCAGTTGGGACTTGGTCAGAAAAATAGAAATCATAGTAGGTATTTCAGATGGAGGGGATTAAACATAGGGAATGGGTTATGTAGGTGTTAGGAGACTGAAAGAGCAAAAGGGGGAGGTTACTGTGTCCTGGATATTAGAAATGCAGAAAGCAGCAGCCACACTTATATCCTAGTGCCGAGGAACAAGGGTGAAGAGGTAATGTTATAGAATTTAGGAGCTCATAGCATGATCCCTTGTAAACAGGTTCTGGGGATACCACGTGGCTGGTGTTTACTATGTAGCTGATGCTCAGAGCAGCAGAAGAAGCTGAAGCCCAGAGTCTTGGCTGTTCTCTGCAGTTAGAGGGATGCTGACGGCCACTAGAAATAAGCGAATCCTTCCTCCCTCCTCCCGCACTTCTCTCAGAAGTGCCCCCTTTTGGCAGAATCTGGACCCAGGCATGGAGGAATCCTAGGAATTTTAGTGGGCAGACATTCAGCTCCAGTGCAAACCAAGGCTAACGAAGTTTAGGGCCCATAGGCCACCTTGGAGAGCTGTCTGTTCGAACATGGCCTAGGATTTAAGAATGTTCTGACATTTTTAAATGTTTGGAAAAATGAACAACAAAAAAAATGATGCCATATGAAAATTACATGAAATTCATACTTTAGTGTTCATAAATCCCAGCCACATTCATTTGTTTTTGGATCGTCTGTGGTTGTTTTTATGCTACAATGGCAGATTTGAGCAGTTTAAACAGAACTTAAGACCTGAGAAGTAAAAAATAATTACTATCTAGCCCTTTCCAGAAAATATGTGATGCTCCCTGGAGTGTGATACAGAGAGTGTTTTAGGGGCTGAGAGATAGTAGGTAAGTGAGCAGCACAGGGGATAATGCCCCCTTTAGGGCTAAAATGAGGAATGAATGAGTTAAAATGTATGAAATGCTTATTTACAGTTTTTAGCCTAGAGTAAGCACATTAAAGCATTAGTCCCTACTGTGTGTTAGGCACTGAACTAGATTTTTACATATAGAGATAAATAAGGCATAGTATGACCTCAAGGAGATCCCAGCCTGCTGGTGACAGAGGGGTAAGAGGTGCTCAAGGTCACATTATGCAGGGGTGAGGCTTTTGTCTCCTGTGATTGTAATACCCAGTACTGCTTAGAGGTAGAAAGAACTTTAAGCCATTGCCTGATATATATATTTTTTTAAAGTAAAGAAATGCCTCAGAGTAGGATAAGCAAAATTGTTGTGTTTTTAAAGTGTTTATATTTAATGCTTTTAATAGGCAAAAGCATGGTAAAATATAATTATAGTATTCACAAGATAATTACAGGATTTATTCAAAAAATCAATGCCTGCTATATTTCAGATACAGGGGCTGGTGCTGGGACACAGGCTTAAAGCCTTTAAGTGAATGATTTCTTCTTTTAATCCCACCAGGATTTCTCTGTGACCATACCTACCACCCAATTTCGAGATGACATCAATGTCTAAATTGATGGCTCTTGAGAAGTATGAAGCCAGGCCTGCCAACCTCCAGCCCTCACCCCAACACACACAGAAACTTACTAAACTCAGTGCCAGTCTCCATTTTTGACTGTTCCAGGCCAGGAGGCTTTGGAATTTATGCTCCTACACCTATTTGTGTTTTGATAGTTTCAAAGGGGTGTGCATACCATCCTGGGCCTAATTCAGGGCAATTACTAGCCCATATGCCTCTGTGCAAATGAGAAAAAGAAGAGACCCTTCTGAATGAATAAATTAGAAAATAGTGTCCTGTGAGGTTGGATAAATTAGAACAAGTTTTGCCCTTTCTATGTTTAGATTAGAGAAAAACCTGTCCTTTTCTGGGAAGATATAGCCCTATACCAAAGCATATGGCTTGGTGGGCAGAACTCAGGCAAAAATTTCAGTCCCCAACTCACCCCCTTTCAACCAGAAACCTTGTGCAGTACACAACCTGTACAACCAGATAAGGCAGCACCAACCAGCTTGCATCAGATCTTTCTACAGTGTCTACTCACCTGTACCCATTAACCTTTACTCTCAATTCCTCTGTCATTTCCAAAACATGTCTTGGGGTACAGCTAGGTGGGGGACACAGTGTATTTACATTTTGGTGTTTGACAAAGATCCAGTGGTGAAAGAGATCCTAAATCTTTCCACAATTGGACTACACACTAATCACTTCTTGTTTCTGGGGCTGGCGGCTGGCATAGCTCTACGTAGCCGGCTGTTGTGGCCTTGCATACATATTCCTGTTGTCAGCATTAATAAGGTACAATTGCCTGGGGCCTTGTTACCCACCAATTAAACTCTGGATTTTATTGTGCAACCTCGAGGATGTTTTATGGTATCAGAAGCGTTTGGCAGTTAAATACGACTAATATTCATCGCTCCCATGTGGGCGCTTCACATCCTGCTCCATTCACAGTGTGATTAAGGAATTAATTGATTTGGATGAGATTGGCACATGCTCTTGACAATAAAATGACGACATTTTTATTAAGCAGTGGATGCAGTGGGCTTGCTGCTGCACTCAAGGTTGCTTAGTGGTAGCTTAGCACTGGGCATTTGGGAACAGGCCCAGATCGCAGTGGTGCTTGGCTCCGGCCAGAGAAATCCGTAAATTGTAGAAGAGGCTTTCAGAGAACTTGGCTCCTCTTCTTTCCATGTTTCATCCTGCCCTGTCTCCCTTCCTCCTTCACGCTCTCCCTCCCATCTTTGCATCTTTCCATCCATCCTTTCTCCATCTTTCTTTCTATCTTCTCTTCCTTCCTTTGTTGCATCCTTTTTACCTCTTTCTTCTTTCCTCCCTCCCTTCCCTAACATTTTATTAAGATGTCCATTTTATTGAGATGTCCATGTATCCTCTGCTCTAACTTCCCAGGAAGCCCTCACACCTGTTCTGTCATCTGGTCTCCTCTTCTGGTTAAGAGCATT
Organism: Perodicticus potto; assembly: GCA_963574655.1. NCBI lineage: Eukaryota > Metazoa > Chordata > Mammalia > Primates > Lorisidae > Perodicticus > Perodicticus potto. The sequence continues at coordinate 4,184 of CAUYRH010063825.1, read as the reverse complement.
TGTTTTCCCAGAACAAAAGGCCCCTCCCCCAAGTTAACTCATACAAGAGGGGCATTAATAGACAAAAAACATGGAGTTGTCAAAAGACCAGCATCTCATAATACTGGGAGAGAACCTATATCAGGGTCGAGCCCTGTAGGTACAGGGCTCTGGATAGGATATAAGATTTGGATTCCTGGTGCCTGTGGTTTGTAGCTTAACTATTGGATACCATTTACTGAATGTTTCCTACACATCAGGGCCTGTGCTAAGTATTTTGTGTAGTTTATATAGCATCAAATCTAATGGGGGAAGCAAAGGCTCAGAGAGGTTGGATGACTTGCCCTGGGGAGCTCAGCAAGTTAAAGTGAACCATCTATCCAGGGTGTTGACATTAATGTAACTCATCTACACTCAACCTACATGTGGCCAATCAGGGTGTCCTCATTGGCTCTGGCTCAGCCTGATTATCTTTCAGACCTCGCAGTATTAGGTGGCAATCTCTTCTAACCTTTCTGTCTCTGTGTGGGGTCATGTGACTAGTTCTCCCCAGTGTAATATAAACAGAAGGGGTGTATATGAATTCTAAGCTAACGTGGTTAAAACATGGATGGGTCTTTTCCTCTCTCTCTTTACCCTTCTCCCTGGATACAGAGCAACTTTGATTCTCTAGGGAGTTGTAGATGTATAAAATATGGAAAGTGGTTAAGCCCTCATATCACTCCATGGAGATAAGTTTCTCACCAAACAGGATCACCTGCCCTGAACTAATCACACGAGCCAAAAGTTAACTTCTATTTTGTTAAGCCTCTATCATATTGGATTAATTTGTTTCAGCACCTAGAGTTACCTGAACAAATATAGTTTGCAGACCCTGCATAGGAAGACAAGGAGTCTCAAGCCATGTCCCATTCATGACTTAGACGCTCTTGCAGGTCAGGCACAAGGACACAGAATGACCGTGATGTAATTCAGGTAGAGCCACATCTTTACATCTGGGCCTTCCCGTGTACCTCGCTTATTGGAACGTAACCTCAGATCAAGGAAGGAGGTACGGTTATGACTAAGATGGGATTTCTGTCCTGTGAGAGAACAGTGACAATTAGGTTGGCTTAAGGGAAACGAGGTGAAATTCCTTTTCTTTCTGAATTTGTGGACAGAGATTACCACTCATTGCATTAGAAACAAACAGACAAACAAACAAACCAAACAAGTCATGTCACTTCTCTGATGGAAACCAGTGGCATCTTAGCTTGCTCATGGTGAAGGTGAGGTACTGACCATGGAGTGTATAATCTGTCCCCTGTTCCTCTCTGCTCTCATCTCCCATTGGTCTCTGGGCTTCTTCCACTCAGTCTTATTGGCCTCCTTGCTGTTTCTCACACGTGCTCCTGCCTCAGACATTTTATACTTCTTGTTCTTTCCATTCAGAGTACCCACCATCCTTACAATTTCCCCTCCTTTCCACTAAGTCTGCTCAAGTATCATCTTCCGAAACCATCCCTTCCACTCTGTTTAAAATTGTGTCTCCTCCTCCACTGTACTAACCACCTTCTAAAGAGAGGTCACCATGTTCTAAAACTTGATGCTCAATGTCTTCACCAGATTATGAATCATATAAGAAAAAAATTTTTGATTTTCATTTATTTTGTACACTAGACCCTGGAACAGTGTTTAAAAGATCAATAGGCACCTAATAAATATTTGTTGTTTAATTTAACTGTGTTCTATGTTGACATGAGAGTAGGAGGTATTGCTGTTGACCTAGTTAATGAATAAATAGGTGAATTGATAGATGGATAGGTGGGTGGCAGAATGGATGAAGAGATGGCCCAGTTTTTCCATTAGTCCTCTCTTTATGAAGTATTGGGATTGCCCATGTTACCTCTTCTGTCTAAAACTCAGTAGACCAAAATGGTTGCGTGGCATATTGCTTTGTTTTTATTGATTTTTTAAAATTAATAAACTGTTTAGGAGTAGTTTTATGTCCATAGAAAAAAATTAGTGGAAAGGAAAGAGAGTTCCCATACACCACCTGTCTCTACATACACACAAACTCATCCATTGAGGAGATCCTTCTGCTTGTATCTTCTGGAAGAGATTATAGAGAATTGGTTTAATTTCTTTCTTAAAAGTTTGGTAGAATTCACTAGTGAACCCATCTGGGCTTGATGCTTTCCATTTGGAAAGGTTATTGGTCATTAATTCCATCTTTTGATAGATATTAGCCTACTTTGATAGTCTGTTTCTTCTTGGGTGAGCTTTGGCAGATTGTGTTTTCAAGGAATTGGTCCATTTCATCCTGGTTATCAAACTTGTGGGCCTGAAGTTGTTCATAATATTCTAGTATTGTTTTAATGTCCACAGGGTTTGTAGTGATACTGCATTTTTCATTTCTGATGTTAGTAATTTGCATTTTCTCTCTTTTCTTAGTTATCCTGGCTAGAGGAATATAGATTAGATTGATCTTTTCAAATAACTACTTTTTTGTTGATTTCTCTTTTGATTTCCTGTTTTAAGTTTCATTGATTTCTACCCTAATTTTTTATTATATTGCTTCTTCTGCTTACTTTGGATTACATTTGATGTTCTTTTTCTAATTTCCCAGGGTGAAATCTTGGCTTACTGATTTTATATCTTCCTTCTTTTCTAATATATGCATTCAATGCTATAAATTACCCTCTAAGCACTGCTTCCCCTGCATCCCATAAATTTTGGTAAGTTGTATTTTCATTATCATCTAGTTGAGAATATTTTAAAATTTATCTTTGGATTTATTTGTTTGATGTATATATTATTTAGAAGTTTTCTGCTTGAAGTCCAAGTATTGTGGAATTTTCCAGCTGTCTGTCTGTCATTCATTTCCAGTTTAATTCCACTGTGATCTAAAAGCAGACATAATATAATCTCTTCTATTTTAAAATTAGTAAGGTATGCTTTATAGCCCAGAATGTGGTCTACCTTGGTGAGTGTTTCATATGAGCTTGAGAAGAATGTGTATTCTGCTGCTATTGGATGAAGCAGTCTATAAGCATCCATTGTATTCAGTTGATTGATGGTTCTGGTTGAGTTCAGCTTTGTCCTTACTGATTTTCTGCCTGCTGGATCTGTCTACTTCTGATAGGGGGCATTAAAGCCTCTAACTATAATAGCGGACTTATTTATTTCTCCTTGTGGTTCATTCAAGTTTTGCATCCCATATTTTGATGATCTGTTCTTAGGTACATACATAGTAAGGATTGTTATTTCTTCTTGGAATATATTAACACCTTTATGTCATGCCCCTCTTTATCTCTGATTACTTTCCTGTCTCTACTACAGGGGTGTCCAACCTGTGGCCCATGAGCTGCATGCTGATTTTGTGAGATCTTTTTTTTTTTTTCTTATTTATGGTGCCAGATATCACAAAAAGTCTGCATGGACATTTTTTGGCAAATCAACTTTTGTTATTGTTTATGTATTTAATGTGTGGCCCAAGACAACTCCTATTATTCCAATGTGCAGCAGAGGAAAAAAAAGTTGGACACTCCTGTTCTACAGTCTGCTATGTCTTAAATTTATAGCACTATTCCCACTTTCTTTTGATTAGTGTTAGTAGGGTATATCTATCTACATCTCTTTACTTTTAATCAATATGTGTCTTTTTATTTAAAGTGGGTTTCTTATAGACAACATATATATTGGATCTTGAGAATGTCTGTCTTTTAATTGGTGTGTGTGTATATATATATATATATATATATATATATATATATATATATATACATATTTTTATTTTTTTTGGCCAGGGCCTGGTTTGAACCCACCAACTCCAGTATATAGGGCCAATGCTCTACTCCTTTGAGCCGCAGGTGCCGCCCTTAATTGGTGTCCTTAGACTATTGGTGTTTAATTATTGATATAGTTAGAGTAACATCTATCATATATTTTTATTGTTTTCTATTTGTTGCTTTTTTGTTTTTGTTTTTGTCTTCTATATTTTTCTACCTTTTGTGGTTTTAATTGAGCATTTTATATGACATTTTCTCTTGTATCATTTTTTTTTTGCCATTGAAATTTTTTTTTTATTAAATCATAGCTGTGTACATTAGTGCAATCATGGGGTACAGTGTGCAGGCTTCATATACAATCTGAAATATTTTCATCCAACTGTTCGACATAACCTTCATGAGATTTTCTCGTTTATTATGTGAAAACATTTGTGT
>CAUYRH010063820.1:0-75925 GCA_963574655.1 Perodicticus potto | reverse complement strand
AAATTGCTTTCTCTTTTGTCTTGTGATTTTTTTTTTGAGGTGAAATTTAAGTTTTTGTGTGAGTAGTACTATTATACCTATCTTGAGTGTCTTGCTTGTACTGTATCACATCATACCTTTGTTTAATTCTTAATAAACTGTTCAAAAAAAAAAAAGAACAAATGGGCCCATCAAGCTTGTTTGTCAAGTCTCAACCTCTTTCATTCTATCAGATATTGCAGTTGTCTCATGCTCCATAATTGTACAGTTTATATATTTCATATGTACAATTTATATGACCCAAGGTTGAGACTATGCAGTCTCTATATGTGCAGGTGATTAGTAATGTTTGACAGGGTTGATGAGGAAATAATGAGACTCTGCTATCGCGTACCCGACATTTAAAGCTGAAAGACCTCAGAACTGATTGCTTTGCCAGTGAGGACAGGCATGACAAATCAGTTATGTACTTTAAAACATAGTACCACTTTTCAGAGGCGCATATAGATTGACATGATCTTAGATGCTGGGATTTTAAAGCAATGACCATTTTTCTTTGTATGTGACTTATGTCTGGGTCAATGATGGTTTAGGTAAAAGCCATATTGGGTGACTCAAATTAGTCATATGCTAATTCGGCATTTGAGCTAAGTGTGAAAAGATTTGGAAACAAACTAAATAATTATTAAGAATAAATTATGCCATTGTATGTCATTCGACAGTAAGGAATATCACAATTCATGTGGTGTATGTGAAACAATAGGCTAATTCTATTGTTAAACAGAACCTGGCTTGTTCTGCTGATGATATCCAGATTGGGAAAAAATGTTTGATTAAAACAATATGAAATAGGAGCTTGTTTTTAATAATACTATATTTAAAGAAATGGAGGAAATGAAAAATGGAAAACATTGGGCCAGTGGACCCTATAGCATATTTTGAAATTAGCTTTTCTTATCAAGGCTTTCTCTAGGATGGAAGTGGTAATTACTGTTATAAAGTAACAGAATCAGATGAAATGCCCAGTGCCTAGTAGTTTAAGGATTCTTTAAGTATTTATTATTCAATTCGTTCAATTTGGCATGTATTTTACTATAAAACATGGAATTCTGCCCTTCTTTTGGAATAAATTGATTAAAGAAAGAGGATTTAGACAAGAATGTAAAGCAAAACTTACCTACAATGATTCACTAAATATAAAAGTATCCCCTAAGTCTTTGAGTTTGTTAGGGGGCTGGTCTGTAATAACACATATAGATTTTATGAATACTTATGTTAATTGTTTAAGGTGACAATGACGATGATATTGAGGAAGACTGATGACAATGATAACCATGTGCTACTGTAATGTTTTAAAAGCTCAGAATTTTAGTTTTATATATAGGAAAAAATAACAGAACTAGTTTAAAATGAAAATATATGCATTATATACTTGAATGAGGCTTAAAAACTACTTAGCATAACAGACACTTATGATTGTGCATTTAATGAGCAGGTCATGGAAGATGTACTCAGAGCACTAATTGCAGACAATAATTGCATTAATCACTCTTGCTTTTACAAACATAATTCTCTGTCCCACTCATTGAAACAAAAGGTCAGATATTTTCCATTGTAAAATTCACCCATATAAAAAATTACGAGAAAAAAATACCTAGACAATTACAGAAATGAAGACAAAAATAACTATTTTCTCATCACCTAAATCGAGCCACAATTAATACCTGATGGCTGTCCTAGTTTTTGATGCACTATGCTTTGTTTTTGATGTTTGTAATGTAAAGAGTTCTGTTGATGTTGTGTAAAGAAGACAGTATATTTAAAAAATTTTTGTCATGGCAACATAGCATTTTCAACATTACATTGCATCATTTTGAATAAATATAAACATCAATTTTTACAATTGTGTGAGATAACATTAAGAGGATGTTTATCCACTGATATTGCTAAATACTCATGTTGCCTCCTATCTTTCGCTTGCAACTTGCATATATAAAGCTAGACAAACATTTTCCATACTTTTTTTTTTGCTTAGGAGAACTTTCTAGAAATAAATTATCAAGTCAAAAAAATTACTTTCCAAAATACTTTCATTTATACTCTACTCAGAAAAATTTGGGATAGCATATCTTCTATCAACATAGAGGAAATCCATTGAATTGTGTTTACACCATTTTTATGTTGAACATCTTAGGTATATAGGCACACTTTATTTTACTGTGCTTCCCTTTACAGATACAAAGTGAAAATTCGTAGCAACCTTTCCTGGGGCAAGTCTATCAGCACCATTTTTTTCTGACAGCATGTGTCACATTTTGGCAATTCTCACAATATTTCAAATTTTTAAATTATTTTACATTTTTTATGACAATCTCATTTCTTCTTGGACTTTTGGCTAAGATCAAGTGTTATGACAATCTGTGGTTAGTGATCTTTGATGTTACCTGAAAATTATTCTGGGGTGCCACAAACTGCACCCATAAAAAACAGTGAACTTGATCAGAGTTATAAGTGTTCAATCATCTTCTAGCTTGTTGGTCCTGGGTTTCTACTTCTCCGTGTGGTTCCTTATAAACAATGCTCTTAATGGGACTGCCCGGGAAGTCCAAACTCAGTTTTCTTCAGAACTTTCAAATAAGACTTGACCAAGGCAAGATTTAAAGACCTTCAGTTTAGAATGTGCAAAAGAAATTCCCTTTCCAAAGTCTGAGTATTCTATGAGCTCAAGAACCTTCTCTTGACTTTGTCAAAGAAATGTCCTTTCATTGGGGAAAAAAAAATAAAGCTCCACTAGGTGTTTTGCTTTGATAAATTTAATAGTAATAGACCTGCAGACGGGAGACAGATGCTTCTGTATTTGAAATACGCAGCTGGTGTGCCAGAACTCACATCTTCTTTTTTTTGCTACCATTGGTTTCATTAACCTTCAGAACTCCTTTTATTTCTCCATATTAAACTAATCTTATTATTCCCTTAAGAGTCTGGCATGAGCAACAGAAAATGAGCAATATCAATAATTGTGTTAACCAATTAAGCTTCATTTAATGGAGGGCGAGAGTTTACCCCAAATCTTAGACACGTATGGAGGTAAAGCTAGAAGCGCTCATCTTAGCTAATGTGATAAAATTTCCCAATGTACCTGTTTCCTCAAGTCTAGATAAATTTTGTCCAATCTTTTTGAAGCACATTGCAGTAATTCCTAATGGCACTGCATAATTGAGCTCTCCTAAAAGCACATTGGAATAATGAAATGAAGGCTTCAATTGCCTTAGTCTCTCCTCCATGATTTTACATTGTTATCAAGGCTGAAAGATGGGATTTATCCTAACCATATTCTACATTTCTTAAGAATATGGTAGAAAATTAGTTAGGAAATGGGATATCAAGGTAAACAGAAAAGCATCTGAATAGCCCAACATTTATCCTGGTCAGTATTCTATTTCTAATACTTGCTTCAAGGACTTTGTCTAGCTATTTCGAATATTTTCTCATTGGGTGGTAAGATCTCCTCTCCAATTTTATTTGGATAATATGGCTGTAACTCACCAGTGGTCATTGTTAGACTATGTTATAAAATGAAGTTAATGTAATCAAACCCAGCCTTTCCACGTATCTTTAAGCAGAAACTTCATTTGTACATGGAGATATTTTTTTGTAGCCAGAAATGGAGCTTTCCTTTCTCTTTCTCTTCCTCTTTCTCTCACTCTCTCTCTTGTTATGTGACAGCAGGTTATTCTGATGTGGGTCAGGATGCGGTCTATCTTTTTGAAGACTCTCATAATTTTCACAATTTAAATTGTATATCTCATTGAGAGTGGGTTAAGAAAAATCTTTGACTACAAAGACCGTAAGCAATATTCTCCCATTTTCTGACAATAGAAGCATGCTATTAGATTTTCTGGGGATTTTTTTTTATTATTTTCTTTGATTTTATTTTCGTCCTTTCATTATTTTGATACATATAAATCTCTTTGATTTTGATCTCAATGTATTTTGAGATCAATTATCAATCTCTCTGTATTTTGATTTCAATACAGATAAATCTCTTCGATACATTGTAATCTCTTTGATTTTCCCTTAATTTCATGCTCAAAGCTCTTTCCAGAGTAGCAACAGCCATTATGCCCACTTTTCTTTTCTTTCTTTCTTTTTTTTTTTTTGTAGAGACAGAGTCTCACTTTATTGCCCTCGGTAGAGTGCCCTGGTGTCACACAGCTCACAGCAACCTCCAACTCCTGGGCTTAGGCGATTCTCTTGCCTCAGCCTCCCGAGCATCTGGGACTACAGGCGCCCGCCACAGCACCCAGCTATTTTTCTGTTTTGCAGTTTGGCCGAGGCCAGGTTGGAACCTGCCACCTTGGGTATATGGGGCCAGCGCCCTTCTCCATGAGCCACAGACGCCACCCATGGTTTGTTTTGTATTAGGCATGTTTGCCTCTGAAAGACATTAACATAGCCAGTGAGTACTCAGCTCCAACAGCTCAGCAGCTAATTCTAACTCATCGGAATATGTTCACGTGTTAGAAAGTAATCTAGACCCTCTCAGTTTGTCTTTTCTGTAAAAACAAAAGCGGGGGAGATACACATACCAGTTCAGACAATTAATTTCCCAAACTCAGCTTAGAAAAAGTGCCACATACCTCATTGCTGAATAGCACTACAGTCAGCCGATGGCCAAGGGGAGTACTTTGAAGGTGACTCTAGTGATATTGAACAGTAAGATATGTAGGAATTTTTTTAGGATGAGTTTGCAAACTCAATTGCCCGACTTCATAAGTGCTTATCATAACCTAAAGGTTGTTCAAATGATTAAATGTAACAGATGTACAAGTACTATACAGTGCTAACCATTTGTATTGTTATTTTTGGTTTATTATTATTGAGACAAAAGAAATCTTTGTTTTATAGGCAATCAGACAAATATAGTCCAATGTGGGGATGAAACTTACATAGAGCCAGAGCAGGGTCCGTTCCTGTCATGGTGATTTCTGCCATGCTGAACAGGGACCAGTGCTCTGGAATATGCTTCTTCCTCTTACTCACCGATGCCCGAAAGTCATTCCCTAGAGTGCCATTACTTTGACTTAAGGTCTCTTGTTCTCTGTTAACATGAAAACAACACAGGCGTTATTTATGTCACAGTTGTATGCGAGGTATTTTCAGTATCTTTCTTATAGCTGGGTTTCATTTTTCAGGAATTAAGGCCTTGAAGGACCTGGGAAGGCTTAGAACTGCCCGCTTTATTTCGGTAAGGTTATTTGCTTCTGAAATTTAGGATCCTTGTTTTCTCGTGACTTTTTAAAAAATATCCACACCTAGTCATTGTATTGTCTGAACACCAAATGACATAACAATATAAGTGAATGGAATAGAAAATTTCAGTAAGAAACTGAAACACTTTACCGTTTCTTTTATCTGGAGAGCAACATTAGATTCAGATGCTAAATTGTGACAGGCACATTTCTGGTGGCATATGGCTTCCTGGAAGGCTTTCCTGGCGGGGAAAGTGCAGTTCTGAAGGTGCCTCTGGCTGGTCACACGGTCAGCGTGCTGATGGGCTGTCTGAAGCTTCCAGGAAACTTTTAGAATCATCAAAACCTATTTGAATCACATGGAATCTTTGGTGTCACTATATGCAATGACGCTATTTTCTTCTATCAGAAGGACTTGAAATGTTAGTGTGAGATTTGGTTGAATATTTTGCTTTTTCAATAATAGGCCCTTCCTCCCAATTTCCACTAAACATCAGATACTCAAACCCTCTCCTCTTGGGTGAAGGTATCTAGACAGAATGTCCCAACTCAGCAGGTGGTAATTGAGCTGAAAAGCATTTCCCTCCTGAATCATCTCATTTAAGGGCCTGACTAAACCTTAGCCTAACTTGCTTCAAGAGCTGTTTACAGCGGTGTGGCTCGTGAGGCCCTGGGGACTACTACACAATATGTTCAGTTTCTCTGCAAACAAATCTGTTTGAGAGATAGAAAATTCCAAAAGCATGATGTTCATTAACAAAATCTTAATCAGGTAGGATGTTTCCGAGAGGGTAATTGGTAAGCAGGTCGACATCCTTACCTTTGGAAACAAAGTATGTCTGTTCTCATTTACACCAAATGTTTATTTTGTAATTTGTTTTATGGCTAAATATTGGGCTAAAGGATTAAAGCAATGAGTAGGGTGAAGGTGAGCAGTAGTTCATATAAAACAGTGCACCGGATTTGTATAATTACAAATTACAAACCACTGGGCTTTTTAAAAAAATAAATGAAAATCCATGCCTTCATTTATATGGATATTTCTCCCACATACAAATTTAAATATCTTCTCAGTCCTAAAATAGGTATAAGGAATGAAATCTGATTTTGTTGCACAATTATAGGCTAGATATATATTTAAAAGTGAAGGAGTTCCAGCAGAAAAGATCAGCTTGGGGAATCAAAAGAACTGAAAAAAAAATTTTTTTTTTCTGGCTTTGCTGCAATGAAAGTTAGTGATTTTGCATGAGTTCCATTAACTTCACGAAACTTCTGTTTATTGTCAGTTGAGTGTTCAGGTATTAACTCACAGATTTCTTGGAAGGCTAAAATGAGATCAGAGCAGTAAAGGTACTTTACATTTTTAATGTGGTATTAAAATGCCTATTTGGCCATAATAGGGTTAAGTTTAGTAACCTTACAGTAGTTTAGTGTATTTTACGTCATTAGCAAATTGAAGTTTTTTGATTAAATATATTTAATTATAGATACAATTAGAGCTAAACACAGTTGTGCTTCTCAGGCCAAATATCACCTGATACATGTGTTAAAAAGTACACTAGGGGCTAGGCGCCTGTGGCTCAACGGGCTAAGGCGCCAGCCACGTACACCTGAGTTGGCAGGTTCGAATCCAGCCCGGGCCCGCCAAACAACAATGACGGCTGCAACCAAAAAATAGCCAGGCGTTGTGGCAGGTGCCTGTAGTCCCAGCTACTTGGGAGGCGGAGGCAAGAGACTCGCTTGAGCCCAGGAATTGGAGGTTATTGTGAGCTGTGATGCCACAGCACTCTATCCGGGGTGACATCTTGAGGCTCTGTCTCAAAAAAAAAAAAAGCTAAAAAAAAAAAAGGTATACTAGGTTCATCCATGTAAACATAAAAGAGGTAAAGTCTCCATCTTTTTTTCTTTTTTTTTTTAGAGACAGTGTCTCACTTCATTGCCCTCTGTAGAGTGCTGTAGCATCACAGCTCACAGCAACCTCCACCTCTCGGGCTTAGGCGATTCTTTTGCCTCAGCCTCCCAAGTAGCTGGAACTACAGGCGCCCACCATAATGCCTGGCTATTAGTCTCCATCTTTTTTTAAACCTGCATAATATTCCAACTATAGCCCAGGATGAAGGAGGGAAAAAGAGGGACAGGGGAGGGGAGGGAGGAGGTTAGACGGAAGGAAGGTAATTCATGGGACCTCACATATGGTGCATATTGCAAGGGTACATGTCAAATCCATTGAGTAGAGTATAAATGTCTTAACACAGTAATTAAGTAAGTGAAGTGAAGGCTATGTTAACCAGTTTGATGTAGGCATTCCAAATTGTATATAGAATCAGCACATTGTACCCCATAAATGCATTAATGTATACAGTTATGATTTAATAAAAAAAATTTCAAAAGGTACACTAGGATTTGTAATCATAAAACCTGAGTTCTAGTTTCCAAAAGATTAAATTTTGTATGCAAGCCTTTATTCTTCTTAGCCTCAATTTCTATCTCAATAAAATGATCATAATAAGTAGTTAGTACCTATCTCACAGGGTTGCTGTAAGAATTGAATGAGGTTTTGAGTGGGTACAAAAGCATATATACATTCATTTATATTTTTAAATTGAGTGTAATGCTAATCATAATAGTTCTAATAGTACAGGCCTTGAAGCATCCACTCCTCAGTATATTCCATGATATAATAGTGAACGAATAATAAATCAACAGCAGTAGTTGAATAAAAACTGGCTTCTAGCCAACCATATCATTTAGTTTATTTTATGACAATGTTTTTAGTTTTCATCATAATTTAAGCCTCAGGTTTTAAAAATCAGAGCTATTTTACATAAATGTTTTAAAGTATCCTGATGTTGTATATGTTTTATTTTTAAAAATCCCATTGTAAATTGCACAAACAAAATGCCCACTCAAAATTCATTATTATATCCAAGTGGATTATTTTCATATGAAGCACTTTGTTTAAATATTACCTTGATTAGGAGGCAGACTGTGGGTAAAAACTTAACCCTATTATGGCCAAATACACATAAAGGCAATATTTTTCAAGGTTTTCAGATTAACTATAGATTTTCAGTGGCCCGACCTATCATCCACAATCCATGAAATCTCTAACTGTGTTTCTATAAAGCATAATACTGGATTTTAAGGTGAATGCTGGCTTTAAAATTACATTGAGAAAATGGGAAAGGAGACAAGGAACTGTGCCAAGGAAAATTATATGACAGGAAAGGTTGTTTTTTCTCAGTTTATTTATTGTCTCTGTATTTTTACTTCCTCTCTTTCCTCTGAGCAAATATCCAAGCTCTCCGTTCCCTTGCTTCATGGAATTTTGCAGTTTTGTTTTTTTGGTTTGTTTGTTTTTATTAAATCATAACTGTGTACCTTGATGCTGGTTATGAAGAGTGATTTTTTTTGTTTATTTCTGATTAAAGTCTAGGCTCAGCCTAAGAAGGGAGAGAGGAGAGGGCAGTTCTGAGCACATGGAGATCTCCTCGTCCTTCCAGCAGAGGCAAAGAGCCAGGCCAGCTCCCGCACTGCCCTAGGGTTCCTGGGATACAGAGGGAATCCCCCCACCTACAGCTGAGAAGCAGACGCACTCAGTTGGAGAAAGGCCAGGCCTTGGCAGAGATGTAAGTGTCAAGTGACAAAGTGTACCTGGCTGATGATGGCACATCTTCTTGGAGACTTTTTTTTTGGGGGGTGGGCAGAGTCTTACTCATTCACCCTGTGTAGAGTGCTCACAGCAACCTCAAAGTCCTGGGCGCAAGTGATCCTCTTGTCTCAGCCGCCTAACTATCTGGGACTGCAGGCACCTGCCACAATGCCTGGCTTAGTTTTAGAGACAGGGTCTCACCTTTGCACGGCCTGGTCTCCAACTCCTGAGCTCAAACAACCACTCCACCTGTGCCTCCCAGAGCGCTAGGATTGTAGGCCTGAGCCACCGGGCCTGATGATTTTTGTGTTCGTAAGCCTCTTGAACAGAACAGAACAACAACAACAACAAATAATTCACCCTCCCCCAACAGAGAGAATAAAAAAGAAATATAATCACCACTACCATCAATAATCAGCAACATAATTTGCATTTAAATGGTTCATCAATATGTAAGTTGCAAAATATATCATTCCCTTTCTATTGAGAATTATGAATATTTTACATGGGCATATGAATGGAAATGTATTATTATCATATATTTAATGAGGTACACTTAAGTAAAATACTTCGGAAATCATTAGGGAGATAAGTCATCTTTCTAAAAGCTGCTAAGTAAAACTGAAGAATCAAGGACTTCTAACCTGAATGTTCAGTCTGACGTTTGACCCAGACATGATGATTGGTTAAAGTCCTGATTGTCTTGTGAGGCCACGGTTGGGACCTGACACTAGGTCAAACTGTTTCTCTGTAGGGTATCACAAAGTACAGAGGAACATGCAAATGACATCAGGAAAATGAAATTAGCCAAATCTGGAACGTGAGACACCATGCAGTCCTATTTTTCTAAGCGTGGCAACGGGCCAGCGGGTTTGGCGTTCGGTGGAAGCTTGTTACAAAATCAGACTGTGGGGCTTCACACAGACCCACTGAGTCAGAATCTGCATTTTAACAGCATCCTCATGTGATTCACAGCTCCATTAAAATTTGAGGAGCACAGCTCTCCAGGCTCAGGTTCTTCCACAGATAAAAAGCAAGGAGGATAAAAAGAAAGAGGAAATTTACAAATTAAAAGATACTTAAAAGTCATCTATCAACACAGAAAATGTAGAACTCATTAGGATCCTGACCCAAACAACTAGCAGTTTAGAAACACATATGCTTACTTGGAGATAACTGGGAAAATGAGAACTAAAGTGCTATTTGATGATTAAAAAATAATTACTAATTTCTTTGAGATGCAATAAAGTCATAAAAAATAGAGAGTCCTTATCTTTTAGTGATTCATGCTGAAGTGTTTATGGGTTAAAGTTTATGAAGTTTGAGAATTGCTTGAAAATGTTTCAGATGGAGAGGGGAGTATATTGAGTACAGAAGAAATAAGATGAGACACGTGCTGATGATTACAGCCAGTGGGTGATGAATAGATGGGAAGGTTCGGAATGCCATTCATTTTGACTTTGTGCATGTTTGAAAATTTCCATTACAGTATGTAAAAAAGGAAAGAATATCAAATAACTTGCTCAAGTCCTACAATGACAAAGCAGTGGCTTTTCACCTTATCTTGGTTTTGTACCATTTCCAGAATATTCTTCGGCTTCTCAGTACTGCTTCCCATTCATTCCATGAGTACTGTTTCAAGCATTGTGTTATGTTTTAGGTCTAATACATTGTTGGAAGAGATCACAGTGAAGGAAAAAGAGAATAATAAACATGAAAATTGTTATGGTAGAAATCCCAAAACAGGTAAGAAAAGCTGTAAACAGAATCCTGAAACAGACACGCTGGCCACAGATATCTTGGCTGCAGACATACACACATCTTTCTCAGAAAGAATGGCATTTAAGAAGTTTCTCATATGAACACTGGCAAGTTAGATTTTCTAGGTAAGAGAATCAGCAATGTACAAAGACTATGTATTGGGAAAGGCCTGAAATATTCTTGGATGGTAACAAATACAATGTGAAGGAAACAGAGTGCCTGGCAAAGAAGCCCCCTGAGAGTCAGGGAGAGTCAAGATAGTGAGGGCAGATAGAACTGCCTGGTCATCGTACCCTGGGCACCTGCACAGTAAGTTGCAGACTGTGAATGAAGAGTAGGTGATTTTTATCTTGTGGTCGGTTAGCAACCATCAGATATCTTAAGCGTTAGTAACATGATTGAAATTTTAGAAAATAGTGATGACAACACTGTGGAGAAAGGTAGCTGTATGGACCAGTGTAGTTCTTACAGTTAGGGAGAGTACTGGTGGATGCCTAGTCATGAGAGGCCCGCTACGAATGATCAGAGATCAGATTTAAGAGACATTTCTGAATGGACATTGGCAGGATGTGGCGACTGCATGTGACTATGGGGGAAAGGGAAGGATAAGGGATGGTTCTTAGGTTTTAACTTATATCACTAAATGTCTGATGTCATTCACTCTGGCACAGGAAAATAATGAAACTCTTCCTTGATGACGACTAATACATTCTAGTTTATATGAGGGAGTCAGAAACTTGTCTGAGATTCCTTTGCCTATGGACAAATAAAAATATTTCAAGATTCTACCTAACTTTCATTGAACTCTTCTTGGGAGCCAGACACTCAACGTATTTCATTTAGATGACAGTGGAAGGCATAGAGATGGTTAGAAACTAAATCACTGGAGAGAGAACAGAAGCTCAGACGGAGTCTTGAGTGTAGTGTGTTTTGTCCCTCGCTTCAATCTGCAGAATGCCTCCTCTCTTTCACCTTCCAGATTGCAAACTGCTATTCTTTAAATCCTTGTGGTCTCCTTCTCCTCCAAGCCCATCCACCCCTTCCAGGATTAATCACCTCTTAGTTGGCTTTTAGGACTTATATTTTCAAAAATGAGCCACAATACCTCCCAAGAATTTATCCATCCGAATCCTAAGTGACCCTGAGAGAATCACTTACTTTCTCCATTCCCATCTGCTGAAATGCATAGAATTGTTAGAAAATCTCTCAGTATCATTGGAGTTTATGCCCTCATTTTTTATTCAGTCATTTTAACCACAATACATTAAAATACTTCCATGTACTAAGTACTGTCTCAGAAGCAGGAATTACAATGGGATTTAAACAAAGTCCCTCTTCTCAGGAGGGGAGACACACATTATACACATTAACTAGGAGCGAGTGAAGTTGGGAAGTCTGAGGAACAACAGTTAAGCAGGTGGAGTAGTCTGTGTGTGCGAGTGAGTGCGTTCAGAGAGGTGTGCCACGCGTGTTTGTAGATTTGTGTGTGTGTGTGTCGCATTTTAGTTTAAAGAGATCTGTTGGCGGGCTCTTCTCTGGAAGGATTCTCTCTTCCTACAACTACTAATTGTGCACAATCTAAAATGTTCGTGTGGTCTCTGGTTCCTCTTCTTTTGTGCATAATTTTCTCGTCAATTTTAATGATGTGTGGCTTCTGCCTTTATCATTATCCACAAAGGATTTGTAGATCTACCTTTCCTTACAGGTGAGTTCTGAATTTTATGTATAAAATGCATATGAAATGGTTTTTTATTATTGTTTTCAAAATATGAAGGGGTGCAAATGTTTTTGGTTACATGGATCACTTTGGTAATGCTTGAGTCACAGCTATAGGTGTGTTCTTTATCCAGAGTCCATTTTACCCATTAGGTAAGTTTTATTCCCTTCCCCTCTCCCCACCTCCAATTTGATTTTTACTGAATTTTAATTCCCTCTGTGCACACATATGCTCATGAGTTAGCTCCAATTTAATAACAATCTATCAATCCCGGTATTGGGTATCTACACAAAGGAAAAAAAGTCTATTTACTATCAAAAAGACACCTGCACTCAGATGTTTATGGCAGCACAATTCACAATTGCAAAGATATGGAATCAGACCAAGTGTCTATCAGTTCATGAGTGGGTTAATAAAATGTGGTACATGTAGACCATGGAGTACTTAGCCATAAAAGGATGAATTAAGGCCTTTTGCAAAAATTTGGATGGAACTGGAGACCATTCTCAAACATCACATTTACTCATTATAAATTGAACAGCTTTTAACTTGATAATGTTTCCAGTTTCTCATACCCAAGAAGGAGAAATGCAAAATGATAATCTTTTTGTTTTCTAACCAATCCAGCTTTCTTCTATTTTAGCTTTTTAAATGATTACCACCATTTTCTGAGTTAAGTGTAATTTCCCTTCTTTGTATTACATCTGCTTGAATCAGTTTTCCCATTTCATAATTTCCAATGAATTCTACCCAGAATATATCATTACTCTTCATATGAATGATGACAAAACGTGTTGAAGCAGAGGCAGGTCTTCATTACAGAAGGTCTGTGAATCACATAAAGTCATGTCTGCTTAATTACAGAAGTACTGAGGAACCACTGAAGGGTTTGGATGAGGCATGGTTCATTTTGTACGTGTGAATCACCTCAGTAGAAGTGTTGAAAACATATTTAAGGGTAAAAAAACACTCTTTGTATAGAGAAATAGGATATCAGCTTTGTCTGGGAAGAAGTAGGAACACCATTCTCAGATGAAACGTTCTGTCTTATGAGTTTGAATCTCTGTTACAAAATCATAAGCAGACCTTTATTTTCTTCCAAAAAAAAGTATAAAGATGAATATTCAGTTCTTCATGATCTGATCCCATTTCATATTTAGGATTATAATTCCCAACATTGTATCAAGCATTTATAACTAACTGGACTCTTCCCCATTTCTTTAAGTATACTCATCATTTTTCAGTATTTTGTGTCTTTCTTCTGTCATTCTGATCACAAAAAATAACTATGAACCTGAACTTCACTACTATCTTACTATGCAACAAGACCTTCCTCACAGTTTACTCTTTCCATGGAATCTTCCTCAATAACTCTAAAAGCAAAAACAAACAATAAACAAAACAAAACAAAAACAAAAACAAAAAGACTCCTACCTCAGAGAGATGGTAAGAGTTTTGTTTTCTTTTCTCATATCACTTATTAATACTATTTTATTTTATTACATTTATGTATATGTTTAATCTTCCAAATAGGTTGTACTATTTTATATTCTCTGAGAGGTTAATTGAGTACAGGCATATCTTCCTTTATTACACTTCACCTTACTGTGCTTCACAGACACTGCCTTTTCTACAAATTAAAGTTTTGACTACCTTGGATCAAGTAAGCCTTTCTGCTGTCTTTCTAATAGCATGTGCTCATTTTATCTCCCTGTGACACATCGCCCTGTGTCATATTTTGCAATATTTCAAATTTGTTCCCTCATTATTATCTATTATGGTAATGTGTGATGAGCGATCTTTGATGCTACCATTGTAATTATTTTGGGTGGAGAACTTAATTAATAATTACTGTGTGTGCTCTGACTGCTCCGCCGACCAACCGTTCCCTGTCTCTCTCCCTCTCTTCACATCTCCCTAGTCCCCAAGACACAACAATATTGATATTAGGCCAGCTGATGACACTGCGATGGCCTCTATGTATTCCAGTGACAAGAAGAGCTACACATCTCTCATTTTAAATCAAAACCTAGAAAAGTCTAAACTTAGTAAGGAAGGCATGTTAAGGGCTGAGATAGGCCAACAACTTGGCCTCTTGCCCCAAACAGTTAACCAAGTTACGAAGGCAAAGAAAAAGTGCTTGAGGGAATTTAAAAGTCCTACCCCAGTGAACCAATGAATGATAAGAAAGCAGAACAGATTTACTATTGATATGGGGAAAGTTTCAGTGGTATGGATCAAAAAGCAAACCACCCATAACATTCCCTTAAGCCAAAGCCAAATTCTGAACAAGGCCCTGTTGCCTTCAGTTCTATGAAGGGTGAAAGAGGTGAGGGAGCTGCAGAAGAAAAGGCTGAAGCTAGCAGGGGGTGGTTTATGGAAAGGTTTAGGGAAAGAAACCAAATCTAGAACATAACAGTGCGAGGAGAACAGTAAGTACTAATGGAAAAGCTGCAACATGTTAGCAAGAAGATCTATTGAACATAATTGATGAAGGTGGCCACGTGAAACTGCACATTTTCTCTGTAAGCAAAGCAGCCTTGTATTGGAAGTCATCTAGGACTTCCATCGTTAGAGAGGAAAGGTCAGCGTCTAACTTGACAGCTTCATAGCACAGGTGGATTGTCTCGTTAGGGACTAATGAAGTTAGTGACTTAAATTTGAAGCCAATGCTTATTTACTATTTCAATACCCTAAAGTCATTAAGAATTCTGATAAATTGACTTTGCCTATTCTCTATAAATGGGTCAATAAAGCCGATATAACAGAACATCTATTTATATCATGATTAACTAAATATTTTAAGCCCACTTTTGATGCACAGTGCTCAGAGAAAAATAAATTCTTTCAAAATATTACTGCTTGTAACAATGCACCTGGTCACCCAAGAGCTCTGAGGGAGATATATTAGGAGATTAGGAGATTTACAGCAACTTGTAAATTAAGGTGTAACTTTGATAATTAAGTCTTATTATTAAAAAAATACATTTAGTGAGGCTATAGCTCCTATAGATAGTAATTCTTGTGATGAATCAGAGAAAAGTTAATTGCAAAATCTTCTGGAAGAGATTCATCATTGTAGATGTCCTTAAGAATATTTATGATTCATGGGAAGATGACAAAATATCAACACTAATAAGAATGTGGAAGATGATGATTCCAACCTTCATGTTATGACTTTGAAGGGTCCAAGACTTCAGTGGAGGATGTAACTGCGGATGTGGCGGAAACTGCAGGAGCATTAGAATTAGCAGTGGAGCCTGAATACGTGACTGCATTGTTGCAATCTCATGATAAATCTTGAATGGATGAAGAGTTACTTCTTGTAGATGAGCACAGAAAGTGGTTTCTCCGAATAGAATCTACTCTTGGTGATGGTGTAAGAATTGTTCGAATAACAACAGAAAATTTAGAATATGGTTGATGAAGCAGCAGCAGGGTTTGAGGAGATAGACTCTACTTTTTAAAATCTCAGAATGTTAGGGGGTATACAGGTTTTGTTTATATACTTTGTCTTTGTGTGGACTGAGTCATAATTATACACATAAGTGTACCCTTCACTTGCATAATATGCCTTTGTACCTAATATGACTCTAATTTTGAAAGAAGTTTTCCTGCAGGTAAAATTCTACCAAATAATATTGCATGTGACAGAGAAATCTATAGTGAAAGAAAGAGTTGATTTTTGTGGCAAACTTTATTGTTGTAACCCCAACCTTTAGCAACCACCACCTTGATCAGAAGCAGCCAACAACATCATGGCAAGACCCTCTACCAGTAAAAAAATTATGATTTGCTCTAATAATTAGGGATGTTGAGCATTTTTTCATATGTTTTTTATATTAATCAATTTAAATTATTGTACAAATAACTTTGATAAACTGAACATAAACAACAGTTATCCAATTTCCACATCAATTTTGATAAAATTGGTGTGAATTAGATTTCCCAAAAGTATACCTTTTAATTCATATTTTTGTACTTAAATGAATAGTATATCCCAAAATGTCTTTAAATAAGCATGTTATCTTAAAATACCAGTGTGCTCCTAATTCTATTTAATTTTGCATTCCTTCAATTTTTTTTAATTGCCATTTTGTTTTGAGTATATGTAGGAGAAATAATACAATTTCAAGCTCTCAAGGCATTATTTTGTGTGAAGATTTTTTGTTTTAAGTTCAAAATGAATATTGTTTAAATCTTCTATGCCTCTGTGTATTTCATCCCCATTTCTCCACCACCCCCATGAAGTCTGGGAGCTACTAAATAACTATTCATGCATGGGAATGAATGGCAAGAGAAATAAATGTTTCCAAATTTATTTTACTCTCAAAATTTTCTAAAATACGGCCTAGAATTATATGAATTAGATTTGTTGTCTTTCAAGCATGAATATTTACCTCTTTACTCCAATTTGATGTTTCATGACTCCATATTTTTCTAGAAAGTCTGAATTCAACCTAAATACCTTCTTTCTGATTAATTTTGCATTTTTGAAACAATCTCACTCTGTTGCCTTTGGCTAGAGTGCCATGGCATCATAGCTCACAGCAACCTCAAACTTCTGGGTTCAAGCAATCCTCTGGCTTTGGCCTCCCTGGTAGTTGGGTCTGTAAGCATGTGCCACCACACACAGCTAGTTTTTCTATTTTTCACAGAAATGAGGTCTCCCTCCTGAGCTGGTTCCAAACTCAAGCAATCCACCTGCTACAGCTTCCCATTGTTTTAGGATTACCGGCATGAGCCACCACACACAACCCCTTTTTTCTGAGTTCTCACTTATGTTCTTCATGCCCTTCAATCTACTGATACATACTAATTTCCTAAATGAAAATAAGTTAAATAAAAAATGTTAGACACCTTTGCTTATTTTTATTGATACTTTTAGATTACTGCTGAAGTCCTAGGGCCCAGGAATAATCTAACACCTGTGATGAATACCATTAGTATTTATGTTGCTTACATATGCTTTAAATATAGATATCCCAATTAGCCTCATTAGATTTCTTAGATGAGTTTTCCATATTCCCAACAAAATGTATATTTAACTTTAATTTCCTTTGCATTTTTGAAGGAGACTATTTTATACATATTTTTATTTTGCTCTTTAATTTTGATCAAAGCACACTGAGGTTCAGACAAAATGTTATTTGTCAAACAGAGAAAAGGCATAAGTATCCTTCTTTCCATTGCTACTTATTATTTTTCCCGACAGCAGTTAGATTCTCTGCACCCTGGGATATTTCTCAACTAGAATAGGCTGCACTCTGATGTTCAGCAACAGCTTGTGATTCAGCCCTTTCGTTCTAATGTTAGAGTTTTGGTTTTAACGGTTGCCACATCATGATATTTTTGAGACTTAGGGCAAGTCTTTAAAGGTGTTTTATATAATTTTTTCCCTTTTAGTTTATATAGCACATTTTTGTTGGCAGAACCATCAAAACATTTAGGAATTTGAAAATACAAACTTTATTTTAAATTGTAAGAGTTTGTACCATGTATTTGTGTTATTCATGTATGGATACATAATAAAATTCTAAAAAAAGACCTGGGCATTAACTTTGTCCTTAAAGCAATTGTATGATTATTAATAACACACCTCACTTTTTAAGACCTTGTATGTTTTAAATATATAATGATGGTTATTATTTTTATATAAACTTTATATGTACAACAGTTTTAGTATTAGAGAAAAATTGCAAAGAGTCCCCACAGACCTAGTTTCCTCTGTTATTAAGGTTTGCTATCAGTATGGGACATTTTTTTTTTCCATTAATGAACTGATGTAAATGGACTCTTACAGTTCATAGTTTTATCCACAGAATTTCTTCAGCTTTTCTTACGGAGCATAAAATTTATTTTTACTTGGTTCATGTGTATCTTATGTTATACATAGTTTCTTTTCTTTTACTTTACATTTTTATTGAGGTAAAAATACAAATGTAATTTGCCATCTTTACTATTTTTAAATGAAGTATGGCTTTCATGCAAAAAAGTTACACACATCATCGTGTGTACTTTCATGAATCTTCATAAGATGACTGACTATACCCATGTAACCAGACTCCAACAGAGAAAATATTACCAGCCTTCTTGTGAGGCCTCCATATGAGGCCATTGAGCCTTAGGATAACAAATACCCTGACATTGAACCCATCTTGTTAGCTAGTCCTCGCTTTTGAACTTTGCATGACACTTAGTATACACTGCCTGGTGATCAACTCCCCAAACTCACTCTTTTTTCCTCATAATGTTAT
Organism: Perodicticus potto; assembly: GCA_963574655.1. Taxonomy (NCBI): domain Eukaryota; kingdom Metazoa; phylum Chordata; class Mammalia; order Primates; family Lorisidae; genus Perodicticus; species Perodicticus potto. The sequence goes on along the minus strand of CAUYRH010063820.1, from coordinate 57,307 downwards.
CTCTGTAATGTTTATCTATAATTTTGCATAGACTTACAGCTTATTTATTCTTATTCTTTATAGTATCCCATTGTATATTTATATCATAGTGCATTTGCCCATTTTTCAGTGGGATTTTCTATCTGGTTAACTAAGAAATATTTTCCTACAATAAATATCCAATTAAGTGGATTGCATTTTTTTTATTAGCACTCAATTTACCAATAAGTCAGAGTATATAGGTATAGAATGAAGGGATACGAAATTTTGTTAAATGATCTTTCAATATCTGGCAAAATAATGATATAATTTTTCTCCCTTATTCTATTGACATGGTGAATAATCCTAATTGATCTAAGAATCTTAACCTCCATTGAATTTCTGGTCAAACCACGCTGCGACATCATGTTTTATCATTCTACATTTTGTGCTATATTTGATATAATCTTATCTAGAAGTTTTGTTTATGGGAAATACATTGCATCTTTCCTTTCTTAACACATCTTTTTCAGATATTGATCTCAAGATCATGCTACTTTCATAACTTTCAGAACTCTGGAAGTTTTTTGACAACATTTGGAAAATGTGTGCTTTATCATATTTCCTCTTTAAACAATTTAAAGACATGCCCTAGTGTGCCATCAGATTGTAGGGTTGGACTCAAGATTTTAAACTACTACTGCTGATAGTATTAGATATTAAATGCTAATATATAATATACCCTTATTTTGTTCCAGAAAAAGCACTAAAATGGATTATCTTATTTTATCTATACATAAACTCTCCCAGGTATTATAACTATTTTCAAAACACAGGATTTGAGGTTTAAGTAAGAGGTGCGACATGCCCAAAGGTACGCTGGCTGTTTGTAAATGAACACCATTTCCCAGGCAATGGCTCGTCACCTGGCAGGTGAAGAAGTCGAGTGGCTGCATGTCTTCTGAGGTCCTTCCTTGGTCCTCATTCACAGAGGTGAATGTTTCAGTTTCTTTTCCTGTAATAACACACAAAATTCAAGCAAGTCTCTAATCCCCTCACTGAATTTGACCTTGTAATGCACTTCATCCTCTCTCCCACTCATTCTCTGATTGTTAATACCCTTCCCAATCATTCATATGGAAGTATTATCTCCAGAAAACACATTTTCATAAATAGAAAAGCAAAAAAGTAAACATAAAAACAATACTTCTAGTTTTTCTACATTTTTAGAGAACACTTTGTGAATTACATCTTTATTAAACCCCAGTGGTTTCCCGAGTATAACATTTTCCTCCACCTTTTTATTGCAGCTATTAATTGTAGTGTCCCTTCTTCCATGAAGAAACCAGCTCAGAGTCTGCATTTTTTCCCATTCACACAGTTTTTACTTTCAAACCACTTCTGTACACTTTGCACAAAAGTCTTCTCTTAGAGACGTATGCTCTGCAATGATACCCCCCTCTGCTGGTATTTGCTGTCACAATACACTGGTCATTTCTTCAACTGAGGACTGTACAGCTGGATACATCTTTTGCTTCTTCTTTTTCTTCTTTCCTAAACTCACATTAGGTTACTTGAACATATAAAAATAGGACTTTTGAGTAGTTAATTATGATAAATCCTTAAAATCATCAGCTTTCAATTCAGTGTTATTGATCTTCTAAAATGGTCCCAGCATGAAGCCATCTTGCTGCTTGCAAATTCCAACATCTCAGTCTCTGAGTAAAACCTTCTGAGTTTACAGCCACCATTTGCCCCTTAATTCAGTACAAATTTCCTTTGACGAATTTGTGACCTTCAGGGTCCAGGCCACATCAACTATTTTTTTTAATTCTTTATTAAATCATAACTGTGTACATCAATGCATTTATGGGGAACAATGTGCTGATTTGATATACAATGTGGAATGCTTACATTTAACTGATTAATATAACCGTCTTGTTGCTTACTTATTTGTTGTGGCAAAAAAAATCATACTCTATTCTTAATAGTATAGAAATGTATTATTGCATTATGCACAGTAGGCTGGTTTGGTGGGGGGATCCACATCAACCTTTTTTATTAGAGCACCTGCATCTTTTGATTTCCACAACATGAGAAAATCCAAGCCCTGAATTTTTGTTAGTAAGGATTTTCTGCCTTTTCTGGTACTACACCAGGATGGTGGCTTTCAAATAGCGAAATAGTGAAGAGTTCTTTGAACTCGTATGTTCTCAATTCATTTTGAGCAATCTTCTCAGTGGTTCTGAAAAGGGATTTGCTGCCTCAGGAGCTTTCTTTCCTATGTCCTCAGTGGCTGTGGAATTCTTCACAGTCTACTGGAAGGTCGTATTACGTGACATTTCAACTTTCATCTTTAGCTGATGTTGATGCCCAACTACTCCACTTGGAATCAAACAATATAAAGTTAAAAAGATCTATCCATTTTGGCTCAGCGCCTGTGGCTCAATGGGCTAAGGCGCCAGCCACGTACACCTGAGCTGGCAGGTTTGAATCCACCCCGGGCCCACCAAACAACAATGATGGCTGCAACCAAAAAATGTCCGGGCCTTGTTGCAGGTGCCTATAGTCCCAGCTACTTGGGAGGCAGAGGCAGGAGGCTCACTTGAGCCCAGGAGTTGGAGGTTGCTATGAGCTGTGATGCCACAGCACTCTACCCAGGGTGACAGCTTGAGAGTCTGTCTCAAAAAAATAAAAAAGATCTATTCATTTTTTATATTAAAATCTAAAAATCCCCGTATATAGTCAAAAATATACTGATAATTATTCTGCCACCGTTATCGGTAAAAATGTCCTTCCACTTTCGTTCCTGAAATCATTTCCTCCCTTACTTGCTCAGGGACTTTAAAAAATCAATATCCTTTATTTACTATTTAGTCAACATATTTTTACTGAGTTCTTACCATGTATTAAATAAGTTTAAGGTACATTGGGTGTCACTAAACATTTTATATATATTTGTGAATAAAGTAAACAAAAATATCAGTTCTCTTGGTAGAACATTATAATAGGATGGAGGAAACAAATGCTAAACAATCAGTACAGTTTATCAAATATTGGAAGCTGATAAAGAAGGGAAAAAAGTAGGCCAAGGTAAAGAAAAACGTGGTATTTGAGGAAGGTGAACAGTTTACTGTATTAAATAGAATATTATGATTGGCTACAATGAGAATGTAAAACTCCGGCAAGATGTTGTTTGATAAGGGAGGTACCAATCGGTATGAGGGGACAGGGCTTTCCTGGCCCAGGTAGCTGGAGAAAATATACTAAGTTGACAGCATGTCTGATGGGTGATAGGAAATGAGACGTACCATTGCTTGTGGCAATATGAAATTTGTTAGGGACAGTAGTAGGGACAGAATCCAGGGTACAGAGTTCTGATGAACTACTTCAGAGAGAACATGAGATGAGGATCTGTAAAGACAATGTTTTGTGTGTTTGGTGAATATAAACAATGTTTTTGCAGTTTTGCTATAAAAAGGAGCAAAAAACTAAGCTAATTGTTAGTGGGCAAAGTTTGAAATCAGAAAAATTTTATCAGCATCTTTGTATGCGAATCAGAATAATAGAATGTGCAATGCTCATTATTGTAGAGGAAAATGGAAAAGTGTTGGGGTTCTATCTCTAAGGAATGAGGAAAGGTGAGCTCTGACTCTAAGATTTGTGACAGCAAGGAAGCAAATGCAGGTCCAGGAAAAACAGATACTGTGATTGGTTACATGGAAGCTCTTTTCAGATTATTTTATTTTTTTGTGAAATAGGAAGGAAAGTCAGCAAATTAAACAAAGAAGGGTGAGTGTGTTGGGGGTCAGTGGAGAAAGATAGTGTAAGATATTATTAAGAAGAAAGTAGAGCAGTGAACATACCAACAACATGTGGTGTGATTGTCTACCAGCATTAAAGATGTACTTGAAGCCAATAGCCATTAAATTTAGTGAGGGAAGTCAGTGCTATTCTTTTTATCCAGCCATATTTTGCTACCTAGGTACAGACTTGAAGTTGACACAAAGTTTCCGTAGTGTTGGATTTAACCATCATCATGGTTTTGCAAATGGATACTAAGCAAGAGCAGAAAGAGGTCAAGGCTCCTTTCAAGTGAAGGATTATAATGACTAGCGATGTCCTTTAATTGGAGAGTGGACATTGTGGGAGCAGAGGGTGATGGAAGGAAAGGGTCACTGAATTGGGGACTCTGTGGACTCATAGGATAGACAGGGTCCAGCTTACCAGGGCACTGACTGCAGAGAAAATGCATGGTCATCTGTTCTGACTTCTGCCTCTTATTGAAATGCCTCCCGGTCAACACTTTCTCTCATACCCATTGATGGACTGGAACCTGTGGTGAAAAAAAGTGGGTAAATAAGAAGCCGATCTTTTTATGGTACATTGGGCTTCTACGCCTTCAAACATTTTTAGTGACTCAGTTTTTGCATGGTGCCTTCCCATTGTCTTCTCCTGTGATAAATCCAAGAAGAACAAGTCTGAATAAGGGCCAGGCTTTTCTGTCTTTCTATACGTTGGGTTTACTGTTCTCTAAAAGCCTGAAATCACCTGAAAATTCCCCCTTAGTATAGTAATTGGTACACATTAATGTTTCTCATCTCAGATATATCTTTGCTTTGATGACTGTCACAGAATCAGGGTCTGTGTCTGAATCATTTCATCTGTGGATTAGAATGAACCATTTGAGATTCAGGCCATATCTGCAGTTACGTACTTGGTCTGTGATGGCTGGTTCCCACTCTCCACAAATTTGGAAAATATGATGTTGAGCTCATTCACCCTTTACCTACCCAAAGAAACTCACCACTCCAGTGTGCCAACTTTCCTGATCATTAGCACCAACTTCTAACCACCTATGTTTAGAACTCTGAATATTTCTTTCATCTAATTTCTGCATTTTTGGATTTTACCAAGCTTGCAAATGAATACTTTAAAATATGTTTTTCACTCATTCTTTTCTGTTTATATTGTAGTTACTCTTAGATCCATATACATCTATTCATTATATGAATTTTTTTGAGCACTTGTTAAATGCCACATATCTCTAAAGGCTGGATGCTGAAGAAACAGTTTTAAACCAGCTAAGCAAAGCCCATTCTCTTACGGAGCCTGGTTTCCACGTAGTTTAGCAAGAAAGCATTAAATGATGCTTCTGTGTGATTAAAAAACTAGAAACTGAGTGTTTGGATAGAAAGTGACCAGGAAGTTGACCAATAATAATAATAATAGTCATCATCATCATCATCTCCACTGAAAAGTGACATACAAACTGACCCAACTTAATGACATCGTATTGACGCCTTCACTCTCTCGTATCTCCTTCTGCCCTCGCCCTTATTTAGGGCATTATATAATTTAGCCTTTGAAAACATGCAAATTTGTATTTTTATCAAAATTGTTGCATCTATATTAACCGTGGCCTACAGAGTATAAATTCCCAGGGATTGAGACTATCTCCATCCATACCAATGCACAGTGGAGGGAGCCTCTAAATGGGAGTTGGAATAGCTTTCTGATCCCCCTTTTTTACTAATTCACCCTTCGTCCCAGGGTAAGGCATTTCAGTTTCCTCATTAATGAAATGATGTAGTTGTGTGATCTCCAGGGTTTCATTTGGCTTGGCAATTTTGTGAGTCCATATAAGTCAAAAGCAGTATCATAATAAAAATGTGGAAAGTATTATTTTTTTTATTTCTAAGATTACTGTTCAAATCTTAACAACCTCACAGTGTTTATTTGTGCATAGCATTTCTTATTTTACACATAATTTCTAGTGGCAGGAATAAACATTTGACAAGAGATTCCTAAGAAGAAAACTATCCTTCTAAAACTAAAGCTCTAGGGACTTGAATTAAATAGCCTGGTTCTCCAGTGTGGTTCCCCTTTTATTCTTACCATTCAGTCTCACTCAGAAAGTTCAAGTAACCCTAAACACATTTATCATTCCAGAAACTATTATTATACTCTGTGTCTGGCTACAAAATTCATCTTGCAAAGTAGAGGCACCTTTTCTTTTTCTCCTCTCCCTGTATCTCAGTATCTTAATTACAGTGACTCATGAGCTGAATCTTTTTTTTTTTTTTTTTTGGAGGGGGGTGTCTGGTTGCAGTTGTGCTGATGTGTCACAGAATTGTGACTACAACTTCTGCTGTAAATGGTGGGAACAAATTCTTCTGGGATGCATTAATACAGCTGCAGGCAGTGAGGCAAGCAGTGAATGGAAAGTAAATGGGTTCAGGAGCTCTCCAGACACCACCATTGCTGGAGGCGGGGAAGTAGGCAGCTACTAATAGCTACAGCTGAACAGTGGGAAGAAAGCTTGTGAGAGGTTTGTTTCACCAATTACAGATCACATGGGCTTGGCTGTCATGATCACATCTTGCTTTCCCAAACCAATTAGTCTTCAGCGTTGTACTAAGGAATAAATACATAGTTGCTAGTTCGGATGATTAATGGGCCTTTGATTTTAAGCACCGGTGTAAAGATTTTCCTTGGGATTTTGAAGATAAAATGTTTCATTCTTAATGTTGTATACTTTGTATAAAGACCTATTTTGGTTTGAAGTTGTAAGACTATTCACATTTTGTATTGGGTGCTCTAAATTTAAAACTAGAATGATGGTTCCATTTAAAACGTTATTTTTTCTCAAAAATTCATGTAATTAACAATGGGAAATATCCAAACACAGATGATTTAAAGCACTGTATTATTTACCAGTGACCACAAAACATACTGTATGGGAACAAAAATGAGGAAATTGAGGATTTTAATTGAAGAGTCACAGGGCGATGAGATACATCTATTAAAAATAGGCGTCATTGAAGTAAAAGCAGAAGGGTTGTTACAGAGTCCTTGCAGGGTGTGGTGACATTTCGTGAATGTATTTATACCCTGAGTTTCATAAATAAGTAAAAGTACAGGTTTCCTACCTGGAATTTGTATTGGCCTCATAGCACAGTGAGAAGCAGCTTTTTAGCTTTTATGTAGAATCTTTAGATTAAGCACACCTTATTTTCATATTTCCAGAAATAAATGTATTCTATGCTCTTGTCCATGCCAATTTCACTTACTAAATAATTAAAAAAGAAAAGCATACCGTTTGATTCACAGTTCTCACACCCTTGGCCTGCCCCCTAAACTAATGACTTCCATGTCTGACCACCTCTACTTGGTTTTGATACCAAGGAGAACAGCAGTCCCTGTTATTACACACATCATTGAGTTTACAGGCCCTTGTATTTTCAAATCTATCAATAATTCCTTAAACAGACACAATTTTTTTGTAAATAAATAATTGGCCATGAAGATAACTTACATGTCCAGTTGGGAAGAATTTAGTGACTCTAGCACCATAGGGCCTCTGGCTTCTTCCTGGTGAGCCACAAGTCACAGTATGTGTACAAAGTCACTGAACTGTGGTGTCCGATGGGGAGATGGGGATGGCAGCACTCGCCGAGGTGCTCCGGGAGGGTTCAGCTTTCAGCAGGTGCTTTGATGAATATGAATGTAATGGAAATGTCTGGATCTATGTATGAATCCAAAATAAACCAAAGATTAAATGCCTCCTTAGAGGAAATGCTTTTTTTTTTTCCTCATTTTATTTCTATTATAAAACAAAACAAAAACTCTTGTTTGCTTTCTGCCTGGTCATTTCTTGAGGCATCAGACCTCAAATGGTTTAGGGCTGGAGTCACGTTCTCTTGGAGAGGAAGGAAAAGTGGAGGGGCACATACAAATAAAATAAAAATAAAAGAATCCTAAATATGTTACTTTTTGTGAGGACAACTACAAAGTATTCTATTTTCAAAATAAGGCTTAAAAGTAGTAATTGGTAGTTTATTTGAAGACTTTGTATTATAATTATGCCAGGAAGCGAAGAAGCGTTGCTACGTACTAAACGTTCCCCACATAGCCTCATGTCACTCTGTTCAAAACAATTGTAATGTAAAAGTCTGTCCCTGAAGTAAATGTTCAAGCACCCTAAAATCTCATGTGAATTAAACTTTTCAGAAGTTGGAGTATAACACTCTCTTCTTTCTCTCCTTGACAAAATAAAGAAAGTTGGGTAAAATAATATAGAGGAAGAAGAAATAATAATCAAACAATAATACAGAAATCATTTTCTTGTCACGAACATTGTAGCTCCAGAATTTTTATTAACTTCTAATGCACGATGAGTTCTTAAGTGCTGTGATCAGGTGTTAAAATAATCTGTCTTTACATTATGTTGTTCGAAAACTCGATAGAGCTTTAGACATAAGCCCTTGGGAATAAATGATTCCCTTCACAGGAATGATATATGAAGACTACCTAGGGATATGTTTCTCGGGTCATAATTGATCAACTACACTTTTTATGAGATCAATTTTTAGCTTCTGTGTTTATATCTGTTTCTTTAGACATTATCATTGTTCATATAAAGAGAACAGTCAGGAATGTTTTTTTGCCTAACTCACAGAAAAGAAAAACGCCAATATGAAAGAGTTAATGTACGGTGTGAAATTTGAGTAGGAAATGCAGTCCTATAATAAAAAGCTTGATAAATATGGATTTGGATTTCTCATGTGTAAAATAAAGGATGACTTTAAATAACCCTCTACATTTTACTCTTGTTACATTATGATTCATGGTATTGATTCTGCGGTACCATTACTCCTTTTTTTTTTTTGACAAAGAAATGTCAGATATGAATATACAAAATTGTGAACAAATCAACAGGGTTTCTTCTTAAATAACTATGCTGGTTTCCTGTATACTTGTTAAAATGTTCTAGGCTCTTATCATTGCCAATTTAAATGGCTACAGTATGGAAAAACTAGAGAAACGGGCACTGGTTTTGACAATTTTGCTTGTCAGTAAATCAGTGACTTCCATGGCGATGCACATAGACTTAGAATTTGTACCTGCCCACACATATAAAGTGCATACTTTATGCATTTGAATGGTTTTGGTTAACATTTTTGTGTGCTCAGAGTGCTAATGTGCTTTACGTTAAGAAGGCAACTCATGTAGGGACATGGTACTCATCTCACGGATCACATGATCCAATAATGTCCTCCAATAATGTTTTGTTTACTTTGTTACTCATCTCAGGAGAAGGAGATGCTACACGGAATAGAGCGTATAGAGCAAGATGGTATTAAGTCCCTTTTGAGGTTTGTGTTTCTATTTGCAGTAAGTTGAGTGCTGGCCCTCCAAAAGATATTTCTATCTGGAAATTTGTACAAAAAGTAAATACAACTTTTTATAGACAATGGTTCTTCCCAGATGTAATAAAGGAAACATCAAGAGATAGGAACATCTGGGTTAATTAGGGTGGGACTTTAATCCACTAATGTGTATCCTTGGAAGGGAAGAGGAGAGGACACACAGAGAAGGGCATTTACAAATTTATGCAGAGAGTGGAGCGAGGCCAACCCAGGAACCTCTGAAGCCCTCAGAAGCTGGAATCGAGGAAAAATTCTATTCTAGATCCCCCAGGCAGGGTAAGAACCTATGGAGATCTAGATTTCAGATTTCTGGTTACCAGAACTGCGACAGGATAAATGTACATACTTTTAAGCCACATAGGTACAGCAGCCCTAGGAAACAATGTGCTGTCATTGCCACAAACTTTGCAAAGCCCAGAACTGACACACACATTAAGGGTGAATCCTCTAGAAACCACGTGGCGTGGTCAAAACGGGCAAATCAAGAAAATATAACAAAATGACTGTTTACAAGGGAAGCTACAGGGGAGCTTGCTTGATAACAAACTACCATAGATTGTGTAGCTAAACAACAGAAACTTATTTTCTCTAATTTCTGGAGGACAGAAGCCAAAGACCTGGCAAGACTGGCTTCTCTTGAGACTCTGTCCTTGCTTTGCAGACGGCCACGTTCTCCATGTGACCTCACGTGGCCTCTTCTCTTTCAGGTGCATCCCTGGTCTCTCTCACTTATATCCTGATTTCCTCTTTTTATAAGGACAACTGTCAGATGGGATTACTGCCCATGACAACACCCTCATTTCAGCTTAATTACTTTTTTAAATGCTCTACATCCAAATACAGTCACATTCTGAGCTACTGAGGGTTATGGCTTTAACGTATGAATTTGGGGGGAGACAATTCAGTGGGTAACAATGGTCTCTTAGCAAGAGTAGGTTCCAAGGAGCAAGGACAGCAAAAAGTTATAATAACCCACAGAGAGTGTTTTATGGAAAGAGGTTTTTGGTATAAGCTGTGAGCATTGGTGGAGAGACAACAGCCAACGCCCAGAATACAGAAGCCAAGAATGAATTCTTCCCTCATCTGCTTCTCTTCTCCAGGAGGGCAGGGAAACTCCTGTGTGCAGGACACACACCTGAGCCTTCCAGCGCCCAGAGCAAGGGTGACGAGGGCAGAAATAGGATCATCTGAGAAGACCACTGAAGATACGGAGCATAAATTAAATATGACAATTATTTCAATGGAGGGGAACTGTAACCAGTTCTGCAGCCTGAATGCATTAACAAGAAAGGTGTAGAATAATAAAGTATTTCTTAACCACTCTTATAATGAATAAAGAGTTATAATTGAATATGTTGTCCCAATTACAGGAGCATCTCGGAAGTTTTAAAAATCTTAATTCTTCTGGAATTATTTTTCATCGTTTTGATGAAGTGTATGTATAGGTGTCCTAATAAACTCTGTGTATTTTAAAACATCACATAAGTTGGCAGGTATTCTAAAATTGAAATCCTGATTGCTTAGCAGGGCTGTGCTCCAATATACTCAAACACAGCTAAAATGTTTTATACTCTAGCTATCATTTTATCACTGAGAACCTAGTGAAACTGTGGATTGTTATTTTAATAAATCAATTGCTAGAGAAAAGTTTATTGTGAGTGTGGCACGTCTCTTACAGTATCTTCACTAAGTGATAGTGAATTGACATTTGATAAACATGTAACTAAATAAATATTAATTGATATTTGATATTTGAAAAATACTGATTTAACTGAATTAAACTGGAAATAGACATAGGCTTATTTTACCCAGTATACAAATAAACTGTGAGAACCCAATGATTATTTTAGCACCTTTATGTATTGGCAACTGAGTGACAGGGGTAAATCTTTGGATTTATTGCCAGGCTGTTCTTTTTTCTCATAGACACCTTAGTCATTTTACATTAGAATGTTTCTTAGAAAAAATAAATGAAAATTTTTTTTACAAACTTATTTACACATTCATATTTATATTGAATTTCTAATTATATTTGTCAAATAAATTAATCTGCTTTGGGGAAAGAGCTGTCAGAAATATTCTTGAGACTTGATTTCTACCTGAAAAAACCTGATTGTTAAATCCCTAAAAGTAATTGAATTAATGGTTATATATCTTTTCAAATATTTTCCTTGTGAATGGACGAGGTAGAAAAAATTACGTTTCATTATAATTTGTAACAAATTTTGCTGAGAATAGTAGAATCTAGAGAAGCTGGAACAGAAGAACCAAAATTGTATGCAGCTTCCCAAATGAAAGTAGCCACTAGAGGGCACTACTGCTCTTTACCAAACCAACTTGCAGCCATAATAAAACTGAAGATTTAGAAACCTAGGTCTTCAAGGTGGCAAATTTAGGTTGCATATGAAATATTCTAAAAGAAGGAAAATAAATTCATTAAAGTTAATATAATTTATCAGACAATCTCAAAAGCCTGAGCGTTTAAATTGGCATTTCCATCAAACTAATTTTACCATTCTTTCAGCAGTGTAGGTAGAAAACAAAATACACACAGATAAAGGAAAAGATATTTATGGGACTTCACAGTAACTTTGCTTAGATAAATTCTGTTTTACATTCATTGTAAAGGTTTCTACTTCTCATAATGAAGAATAATAGTAATAATAACCTCACTACATAGATTACTTTCCCTTTGAATGCTAAGATGTATTTATCCATATACAGTTAATATTCATAACACGGTATGCATTCAGGCTTACACATCCACAATGAAAAGGGTGAGACAGGTGCTATAATCATCAATTTAATAGGGAAGAAATTGAGGTGCAGAATGTCACTGCTTATCTAAATAAGTGCATGCGTGAATGTGCATTTGCGTGTACAGCATATACAGGAACAAAGGGGAATGAAGCAATATATTTATCTGTAACATTTAAAAAATAATGATTCAAAATTAAATAATGTGTCACACACACATAATATACACATTTTACAGATAGAAAATGCAGATGAATTATTGTGTGTCATTATTAACGAGTATTATGATCACTAATAAAAATCAGTAAAATACTTACCATGCCTACTATAAACTAAGAAATGAATGGCTAACGGAAATATAAGACACGTCCTCTGATACAAAACAATGGAAATAGAATTAAAGGGGTAAGACGCATGTGCAGAATTTCACACATTGCAATAGTTTCCGTGAAAAAATATGCTAGGTGTTTTATATACAAAACATGGAAGACCTTGGTGGGTTGCAGTAAACTAAAGCGCTATGAATTTAAACTTGCTGTTGACATAAGAGCAACACTTGGATAGGTGATTGAGGGCATTACAGCTTGGCAAGAGACTCGGAGATCTGGATGATCCCGACAGACAGGGCAGTGCACATTAATCTGGCTGGAGTTGGGTAGGGAGGCATAGATGGAGAAATCTAGAAACATACATGGGGGGCAGATTGTGTCTCATTTTGAACTCCAGGCTGTGTTGCTTTGATATGATTCATCATGTTTAAATCAGGTGTGTGACATGATCAAAGCAGTATTTAGGAAGATTAACCTATATGCAAGATTGATTCCTGCAAGGATAAACTTTGGTAAGAGAAAGCCTGTGAAGAGTCTGTTTCTCAGAACAAACTTGACATAGCATAAGCCTTAATGAGGACAGTGGTGGTGGGCAGAGAAAGGGAAGGACTGAAATAGAAGTCATTTAGAAACATGAAACGGTATGGGTTTTTGTTTTACAAATGTGGAAGTCTCTGAAAGGAGGGAAGATAAGAAATGGTCATGAGAATTCAAGCCCAGAGAATATGAAACCAAAGAAGGAGAAAGTGAATTTGTATTGAAGAGAAAAGACAGAGAAAAATCAGTTCAGTTTCAGATATTTAAAAAAGTCTTTCATTTGCTTAAGTACAGTGATTCGTCTCAGAGATGGAAAGGCGTTAGATGGCAATATGGATTTAAATAGTTATGTTTTAAAATGCTAATGCTACTAGAAGGAGAAAATTCATTTCAAGTGAAAGGCAAATGGACATTTTGTAAAAAGTTCTCAAGTAAAGGAGTTTCTGTGTTTATGGAGGGTTGCCCAAAGTTTACATGACCTATGCTTAACACTCAATGAATCAGTCAATCAAGTAAAAGCCTCTGTTCAATCTGCCATTTGCTACTGAGTGACTGAGCTGTTTGGCTGCTTGACTGCACTCCTAATGTTGTATTGGTTGCTTTGAATTCATACATCTGACTCCATTTCACATATTTATAATGATTATAGAGGTTAGATAGATGTAATTAGACCAAATCAGCAAAATCTGACGAAATACTTTAGGTTTACCTCTGAAATGAAGTGTGTTAGCATGATACTAATAAAATTTTATTCCGTCATAGTATCATTTTTGTGTTATGGACTTGGATACTTGAAATGGAATTAAACTAAACCTGGGAAAGCTTGATTCCTAGTCCTGCTTTATCCATTAAATAGTTGCAATATCCTGGCACTCATTTTACTGATCTCTAGAGATTTTAGCATTAGATTGACATTCTGTTCATTTTTGATACCCTTTCAAGCTATACTTCCCACACTATAAGTCCCTCAGGAAATTATAAAGAAAGAAAACTCTTGGTAGCCCATGATTCAGTAATAAATATATTTTCTAATCTTAGATTGAAGTTAAATTAAACAAAAACGTTAATAATAATAAAACGATTGAATAGTTGAATAAGAATCAGATCTAGAATGCTAGACTCAGTCTCTATGAGATTTTAAATGAAAAGAAATTAATAAGAAATATAATAAGATATTGCTTTTTATGTAAACAATTGCTATGTGAGATTGTAATGGCTCTGTCATAAGATGAGTACTCTTAAAAACCATAAATAATGAGTAAAAAACAAACTGTAAAAGACAAAAGTGACTAATATACTAACTTTTGAAATTATAATCAGCTGACAAAATCTGAATAAATCAGATCATAAGAATTAATTTAGCAGTATAGTCTTAGGAAAATAGAAAAAAAAGAAATATAAACTATAATCAAATTGATAAGCCACTAAAACAAGTCAGAAAAAATATTTTGGAAAAGTGTGTATTTTCCCCCAAGAATGTTCTCAAATTAATGTCTCAATAAATATAAATGGTTACATTCTTTGCTGAGTTATTTTTTGCTTGCCATGGAAATATAGTCATTTCTACAATGAAATCAAACTTTATCATCAAAAGACAAAAATGCAGGTTGACTATTTACAAATATAAAATCCAAATTGTATATTTTTAAGAAGTGTAGCCATCAAATAAATTCAAGCGATAGTCAAAATGAGTTAGTCAGTTTTCTGGGAAAATTATTAATCATCAAACTAGAGAGCACTGGTAGAATAGTTAACAATTAGTTATAAACCTAAAAAAGGAAAGCAAAAGTGACTTCATAAATTTAACCATTTAAAATTCAAAACCAGGCTTCAACTCTATTTCCAAGCTCAGCCTGGATAAAAGAAAGAACATTCAATCTTCGGTTTAAATCAATTGACATCAAAAGTCCTTACGTCTCGCGGCTGACCTAGCTGGTTTAGAATGAGGAGCATCACTTGCTGGTACTTCCCAGACATTTTTTTGCTGACATGACTAATGTGATTCCTCCCAGTTACTCCTGCTGCCTAGAAACCTTCTACCTTACAGCCTTTCCAGAGACAGAATCACCACAAAAGCTCATGCACATCTCGGAACTGCTGCAGAAATATCCCTAGAATTAAGAGCCCTCACTACCAGTAGCAATGATTCCTGCTCCTTCGGCATTCATTAATGAGAGTAGCAAGTAGTATATGTATGAAAATTAGCTCTGAGTTCACTGAAAAGGACTTTGGGACCCCTATTTTTTGCCAAATACTTTGCTATAATTGTAGCTGGCTAGGTTGATAATGTGGATGTGGGGCTGCCTTCGTGCAAGTTTAATTCCATTTAAGGAAAGCCACATTGGTTAGGCCAAAACTTATTAGTGATGGGATGACTCATTCATCTGCACTTTTGATGTCTGATTTTCCGTCCACATGGAGGGAATTCCGAACATATAATAATTGTAGCTTCATTCTGTCTTTAGGGATTGGGTGATTTTTCAGGTAGGTCAATTTCAAAACAGAAAAAATGTAGGCCTGCTGAGCTTAAATCATATATCTCTCATTGGAAGAAAGTGGAATTCTGAAGTAATTCCTGTAGATCCAGATTGGCTGCCCAGGATATCCAGCCTGGTCTCAATCAGGTGGCTAAATTTACTAAGTCCTCAAGTCCAAAGGGCTCTCATACAATGCTAAGACTTCAAACTATCATTATCAGAAAGACAGGTAGTATTTTACTTTTTTCATTACAATTCTTTTCTAAATTGCTTTCTTAATTGCTCAATTAGTTTATTACTTGTTCACAAGATAAAATAATTGTGTAGTGAGATCCCTCAGAAACCCACAACACAAAGTGTGAGGATGAGTGATGGGAAGATTTTTCATTATCCTAACTCTTGGAATTACTTATATTTAACATTTTAGTGTACCTTGTTATAATGGAAGGAAAACAAAACTACAGATAAAGTTTAACCACTAACAGTAACTGTGTTACAAAACATCCTATATTACCTAGAAATTATCCTGTGTTTATTTATGAGTCTTGTTTAATTTTTGAAAAGGAAAGAATGAAAAATGGTCCTTTCAGACTGTAGGATCTTGGCCAATAAATCTATGATAAACTGGTAAATAAATAAATTGTAATGTTTGAATTGGACAGGTTTTTATTATTTAGGTCAAGAGCCAGAATAAGACATGTAGTTACATTTTATTAGAAAATCTAGACATAATGAATCTAAGGAATAGTTGATTTAAAACTTAAAATATTAAACCATTATGGACTTCAGATTTCGATCAGTTTTGAGCTTTAACTTTATTATAATGAAGGTATATTTCTTTCTGGTTTCACTACCACTAAAAAACATGCAAGTTTTTAGATATTAGACTCTCTACTTGGCTATCTTTCTGTAGCCCAAAGGGCACAATAATATATTGAGCAAAGTTTAGCAATATCCTAATATATTTTCTCGTTCTTCACACGTCGAGGTCATAAAGCACTTGGAGAGTATGTGGTTAAGATTGGTATCTAAGAGTCTAATTTGGTAAACAAATGATATCATAGTTCTAGCAGCTCCAACAGTAAATATTTCGTCCTACCTAAATTCTATACCATGTAAATGTGTACACCTTACTATTTGTAACTTAGTTTCATGAGAACGGTAATTTGCTAACATTATTTTAACTTTCTGCAAATTATTTTGTGTGCAAGGATTAAAATTATAGAAACATAAATATTTATGAAATTATGATAGCAGGTAGTAAGAGAACTTACAAAACTCTGATCTAATTTTGTATTTAAAGGTTTTCCTTTTAGCAATTTAGAATAATATTTTTATTTCACAATTCTATGAGAAAATCTGGGTATGGTGGATCACGCCTGTAATCCTAGCACTTTAGTAGGCTAAGGGGGTGGATTGCTTGAGTTTAGGAATTTGAGACCAGCCTTAGTGAGAGCAAAACCCTGTCTCTACTAAAAATAGAAAAAATAGCCAGGCATTGTGGTGGGTGCCTGTAGTGCCAGATACTTGGGAGGCTGAGGCAAGAGAATTACTTAAGCCCAAGAATTTGAGGTTGCTGTCAGCTATGACATCACAGCACTCTACCCAAAGTGTGACTCTGTCTCAAAAAAAAGGAAATGAAAAATTCTCTAAGTAATGTGAATTTATTTTGGTAAACAGATCTTTTGTAATGTAGAGCTAATGAAAATTGTAGTTGATAAAATAGTCCAGATAAGCTGAAAAATTTTTACAAGTGAAAGCTAAGTTAATCTACAAGCATGCTAAATAAAAGGATCAAGAAGTTCAAGAGCCCCAAATTGAAATGCCTTAAAAACCAATCAAGTGACTGAAATTGTTGAACTGGGACAAGTATTGCACAATTGATAATAATAGGAATTTTGTTGCATTAGAGAGCAAAGGTCCAGTGCAGAGATGTTGCTGGAAATCAACTCCACATGGGCTCAGCATTGTTATATCTTCTTGAGTTATTTCAAAGGTAGCTGAAACTAAGCTTTTGTATGAAATTTCTAAAGTTTTAAAATTGTTCTGTTTGCTCAATTAAATGAATCTGTAGGTTGTTTAACTCTTGGGTCCACCACTTAGAAATTGTTAAAACAATTGATGTGGGGAAGAAACGAGGCACTGAACTCCCTGTACTGGGGGGTAGAGAGAAAGGAACCAGGGTCCTAGAATTCCCAGTGGGCTCTGGAGAAGCAAAGCTGTTCAGACATGACCATGACCAAAAGAAGGTTTTCACAACTATTGACAATTTCTGGTCCTTTGGCATATTTTTGCTACAATGCAATGAGTTATGTTTCTTAAACTACTCAAAATGAAGAGATCATAAAAGAAAAATCCTATAATCATCCACAGTTCATGGAAATTCAGATGCCTTTCATGTAGGGGTTTTCAGAAAAAAATAAATCGCTTTATAGAGCGCTATTTACTGGACATTATTATTTGTAACACTTTATTACTCTCTCAATTTTCTTTCCTTTTAGGTTCTCATTATCAAGATTTCCTTTGAAGTCTACTTCTTCAGATAGTAGTTATAGATCAATGGATATCATTGATATGTTGACTTCACTTGAATTTCTGTGTACAGACAAGCAAGCAAGCAAACATATATAAATAACAGCGGGATTAGTTTGCTTTTAAACAAATTCCCTAGGCATTTCTTCTTTGGAACATGGTATGATTGTTCAATTTAACTCTCTTAGCATTTCAGAGCATAATAGACACGTGAGGTGGCTATTCCTGTAGTAGAATTACCTGAGTGGAAATTTACTGTATGGTAAACATTTGGTCAGTAATTACTAGGGTTAGAATTACTAGTTAGAATTTCCTGGGCAGCCTAGACACCCATCTGTGCATGTACCTGACTACATTCTCTTCTTGTGGAAATTTAACTGAGTAAACTCATTTCTGATGTGTGTAGAGCACGTGACAGAAACATACTTGTTTATTCACGTATTCACTTTTTATGCCATTGGATTATCAGCACATGATGAATTTCTCCCGGATTGTAGGCTCTGGGCGTGCATGAAGCTATATGGAAGGAAAAGATTCAGGTGAGAAGCAGGGGAATGTGCTCCAAGGGGTGTGGGAGGGAGCACACAAGTTTTTGTCTAGAAAAATAGGCACCTATGGCCAGAAAAATGGATAAAACAGTGATATGCAAAGAAAAACGATATCTATTTATTAAGCTTTATTGAATAGTGTATAATAAATACCGATATAACAGTGCACATGGAATTCAGAGTCCCCATTTCTTCAGACATTCATTAATGTGCATCCTTTCACTCACATACTTAGGAAACAGAGCAGGAACGTCCTGTGTGGTCTTCCTGAGGAAGCGCTTCACTTGAGGGTGGGCATCTTAGCTCTTCTGCAAGCCGTCACTGACGCAGCCTTCTCGGAAAGGCCCTCAGACAAGCGCCACGCTGGGCTTTAGTCTTTCAAGGATAATCTATAATATCTTCTTACAATTCCATGCTGGCAATTGGAAAAAAAGAAAAAAAAAAAAAAAACATGGTTTGGAAGAAGCAAAAGTAAGGAGGGCATTTGTTCGAACATCATTTTCTCCTTTCTCCACAATTGGCTTTTTCCTTTACTATCCATAAAATCTCTTTTGTTACATTCTGAGGATCCTCAACGCACTCACTTTTCAAACTGTTCTTCAGGCACATCCCTGTCTGCTTCTATTTTAATGAGTTCCAGGCTAGCTGTGCTGCCACCAGGATTACTATTAATTATATTAAAATAAATATACTTTTCTTATTATAATTATAATTGTGATGGCTTTCTGAATCCAAAACTTCTGCACGCAGGTGCGTACCTGAACACACACGCACACACTCGTGGACACACCCATGATCCCCACGTTGCTTCCCGCTCACCCTTTAGGGTCTTTTACCGTGTAATATACTCTGCTGCCTCCCTCAAGGTCTCCTTAAGCAGTGGATTAATTCTGGAAGACTAAATGACCCCACCTTCACCCCCTTTCTTCTAATTGAATAGTATTCGCCCTAGGCAGCTGTATTGTGTATCTTTCTGCAAGAGACCATAAAGTCAGGTCGCCGAGCTGTAGCAGATGGAGCACAGGTGCCATTGCTTTGCCTTCTGTAAGTTCGGTCAGTCCTGCACCATGTGTATTCTTAGAGTGTCCCTAGTAAGAATTCTTTTGCCCTTTACTTACAATGTTTTGAAATATACCCCCCATAGGAGCGTAACAATCCCAAAATATGAATTCAGAAACATACAACCATTCACCTATTTTCTCCAATCTCAGCGGATTTATCTCATTCTCCTTGAGAACCAGGCCTTCTTAAACTAACTTGATGGTGGTTCTGCTTCCCAGAGATGGACTCAGCGTGTGACCCCCGGAATGAAGGAGTCCTACCATCAATCCTCTCGTCACCGTGGCCAACTAGTGAGTATTTTCAGAACAAAAATTGTCTTTAAAGACTCTTCTCAAACAGACACTTTGATGTGTCCAGTAGCTTCTGTTAAAATTCCTCACTGCCAATTGCAGATCAGGAGCCAGGGAACACAGAGCCTCAGAACACAGTACACTACATGAAATCTGCAATTAGGAAGAAGCACGGCTGACAAAACGGAGAGTCACGGACACATGCAGGGAGCGTGTCACAGAGAAGCTGCCACTGCAAAAGTTAGGAGGCAAACGCTTAGCTGGCATTGCACTACCAGCAAACTCTACACTGATTTTTTCTTCCCTTAACTATCCATCCTTTATCGTAACTATCAAATTAGCAAGTGTGTTAGAGAGAGTGCCATGCTCCTGGGAAGGGGGCAATCATTTCCTCTCCTCTCACTCATATTCCTGGCTGACAGTTCCCTAGGGGGACAGCAGAAGTAAATTTAGACCTGCCCTGATGGAGGCGAGTCAGCTCATTAGTAGCTGCCATCACAGCACTTTACCTTCAGCTCACAGATGGAGACAAGGGTCCTCTGAAGGCGATTCTGAGGCAGCTTCGCATGGAGCGGCATAAGTGGGAATCCTGTAAATTGTCGTTTCCCTGGAAACCAAGAGCAACAAATACCCTGTTTTCATCAGTGCAGGGTGCATACAGTTCACACATAAATGCTGGTTTTGTAGAGAAATTTGCACAGTGGATGGTTGTGTTATAGATACATGCAAGCAAGAGGCTTTAAGGACTGTCACTCAGTTTCTTTATGGAGTCATGAGCCCCCTTTGAAAGAGCAGTGTGATAGGAAAGGTCTCGCATAAATTATTCCAATATGATGTATGTGTGCTGCAGAGTTCTGGTAGGAAATACAGTATTCCCCTATGCAATTTAGAAAAAGGTATCAATTTTAATTGAATTAGATCTTGTTTTAACATAGAAGCCGATCTTGTTAATTTCAATCCCCAGACTCTTACTTGTGGGAACAACCTTAATGGAAATTGATCTTATTAATAACTCAAGTAACAATATCATCCTGATTTCATCTACTCTTACTCAATTCAAAATACAAGTGATACATCACACTAAATGAAGGTATCAGGAGAAATTCCTCAGAAAGAAATTCAAAGGGTAACTGTCCAAGTAGAAAAATTCCTGAAAAATAAATTGCATGCATGTAATATAAATTACTGCATTTTTAACAGAGCGACTTAAATGTCCATTTAAGAGATTCCCTAAGTGTCTTCACTACATGTGCACTAAGCCAGAAACTGACCCAACATCACAGCCTGGTTCTTGCTTGTTTAACACATTTTTGACAAATAATTCAGTGTTGCTAAGTTTATATTTTGATATTTATGGAACACGTCAGTGACATTAGAGACAGGAAGTCTTTACACCATTTGTGTTGTTTGTATTGATCTTTTCCATATTTCCTACTTGAACCTTGACTCATTTTGACTGGCATAGTCTTTATTGAAATTGTCCTGAAACTCTCAGGGCCAGGGTAGGTATCGACCTGGAGTTAAGCACATAGAAAGGGAGGGATCAAGAACCTCAGTCATTTACCTGAATTCACTGATGGCTTAATAAGAGCCAGGTCTTCAGATTTTCCTTTTTATCATTTAATCCTTAGTTTATGTTAGACTACCATTCAACTCTACCTAAGTAATACAATCATAATGGTTGATTAGTTAATGCAGATACATGCATTTATTTAACTCCAATTTGATCTACTTAGGTTTGAAATATGGTTTTCTACCTTAAAGTCTGTCAGGAGAATGAAGTTCTTCCCTTTTTATCTTTTGTATATTAAATACCCTCTTTACGCTGATGTCACTGGATCAGGACAGAGTTTGTTCTGTGGATTCTCTATGCAAGGAAGCTCAAGTTTTCATTTTTCAGTTGTTAGCCTAAATGTAATTCTAAACATATTACAAAAAATTCTGAAATTGAATGTTTTTTACTCTACTGTGTGTTACTAATGGGATTTTACCAAAGAGCATGACCTCTAAATCACATTAATGTTTAATCAAGCAATAAACATGCCTTACTGCCAAGCTCAAAGCCAACAGGATTCTTTCTGGAGATGATTTTTTATATTAAATTGACAAGAATTTCTTTTGTTTTATCTCATTACTCTAAAATTGGGGTATATGTCTGAGTATTCAATTCCCAATAAGAACCCAAAGGGCTTCTTTTAAACTCTCCTGCCTAAAGAAGTGAGGTATCCCACATTGAACTTTAATATATTTTCTCAAAGCTTTGTTTCTTTAAAAATGACCCCAAACATGGGCCATTTAGATGCAGGGTTTTAAAATAAGAGGAAGAAGGATAGACAACCAATTCTTAAATTTAAGTGTTGGCATTTTAAAATATTGAGAAATTTTAAAAAAATGAGTGTGTTCCATGAAACCAATGAATGTTTATATAATAATAGGAAAAGTGGCCCATAGCAAAAGCAATGGCCTTAGATTATATTTAAATATTTATCCTATAGAAGAAACTCGGACAGGGACAATGTAACAGCCATGATACTGTTCCTGGGCACACAGAAGGACAATTGCCAGGTTGTGTTTTATTCCCCTGCAGTCTTAGGGTGTGGGCATTTCTGACTGAGCTTTATTCAATAGTTTCTGGGCAGAATGGATAGCAAGTTACCTCCATTCTTAATTGGTAAAGGTTATCCTGCAGTATTTCCCAAATTTCTTTTCCCCATCTATAGCAACCTGGAAAACTGTCTATTTCAGAGGATGTAGCTGCAGGAAGACAGAAATGCCTGGGCCCCTGTAGCTTACAAATGTGCTGCCTTCTACTACAGGACACAGCAACCCTCCTGAAATTTATCCAAAATAATTTAAAGATCAATGCTGGCATTCATTGTGAAATCAGCTAAAAAAATAAAATTCTTAAGTTGTGTTTTTGAAGGTGCTCTCAATGATACACTTGTTGTATTAACCATGGCAGGGCTCAATTTCTTCTATTGATCAGCCTTCTTGTTTTTGTCTTTGACCTGTCCTTCCTGTAAGTAGGTAACTGAATTCACGGCTAACTAGATGTGCTTCAATATCAAGTCAATTTTATTTGTGTGTGTGCATTTTCTACCAAAGGGAGGTGAAGTGAGACTAAAGCTTCTCTCCACATCCCTGTTTGGCACTGAGGGATTTAGCTGTGAAAGGAGTGGCCCTCAGTGGAGGAGGGGTCCTCTCATCCCTGGTCCTCAGGCTTGTCCACGCTGACTCAAAGACAGTGGAGCTCTACTGGCCAGCCCGTGTTTCACACGGCATGCCAGCCCAGCCCTGGTGTTGCTAGCAAGCCTTCCTTTATGTTAATATTCAGAGGAACATAGTTATTATTGTTCATCATGTGTTCTTAAATGACAATACACACTCAGTGATAATTTTGAGGTAGCCATTTTGATCAAAACGTTGGGTTCTCTTCGTTTTGGTTTATACCCCTCTCAGCTCCCTTTCTATAGAAACTGAGAGGGAACACTATTTGTTACAAAGGAATTCCCCTTGAATGCGGTAGTTATTTGTTTGATTTATTCAATGATTTTGTGTTGGTCCATCTCAAATCAATAATTTTCAAAAAAAATGAACATAGATATGTAATAGTTATGTCTTCTCTATCCTTTGGTAAGATTCTATCCTAAAAATTCCCTTGAAAGAGTCAGGAGGCAGTCTCTCTAGTTCATGAGGAATTTATCCATGAGGATCAGAAAAAATGATCTAGAAAAGGATAAATGTAGATTTCTTAAGTACTAGTGCCAAACAAATTCTGTGGCGTACAAGAGTGCTGGCCAACATTTGTGCTCCTAAATCAGTTTCCTACAAAATTACGGCTTAAAAAAAACTATTAAAAATCCATTACCTGTTGTTGAAGAACCAAAATAGCATTTTTCAGAAGCTCCTTATCAAGCAGTTGAATGCAGCAGGATGTCGTATAGTGGGAGTCAGGGTTAGGTTGGTATTGACATTTTGCTTTCTTACTTAAATGATTCACTAAATTCACTAAATTAGATCAAGGAATTTAATTTCTTTTCAAGCCTTTATGAATTTTCTCTAATACAGAAATGATCTGAGACAGAACACTCAAGAAAATTAATCAGAGGCAACATTTTTTTTTTTTTTAAGTCTGCACAGCACCCTGTGGAGGGCACTCGTGGACTGTTAAACAGAGAGCTGAGGGTTTCTTGGCCAAACCTCTCTGCACCATTTTCAAGACAAATTCAGATTTGTTTGCTGTATATCCACAATATATTCATGAAGTAAGACTTCAATGGTAAGACTAAGCCTAAACTGGAGGCAACCACTCTTTATTAAGTTCTCGTAAGCACTTACAAACTTAGAATCTACTCATAGTGTTAGTTATTAGGCAAGCTCAGTATATATAAATTCTTTTATCTACATCTGACATGGGCAGGAGCGAATCCACAGGGTGAAATCAATAATAAACCTGCCGCATTTTCACAGGGGTCATGTTGCATATGACCAAGACAAAAAAGGCTTAGAGTAATGCAGTGTCTTACAGAACAGTCAGCGTCAGGCTGTCCCTGGAGGAAGCAACATTAGGAAGCTGCCAGGTCTTTCCCTCTAAGGCCAGGGCAGAAATAAGGTCTCCTCCTCCTGAGAGGGAAGTGAGTGGGAGTCAGGTCAACACGGTCACTGCCAGCCCAGAGGCTGAACCCTTTTATGACCTAATTAGTAGAGATGCCAAGGGCTGGTTTTGGAGAAGGTTTCAGATCTTTTGTTAAAAGTACAATAAACAAACACTTGGTTTGCTTTCTGAATATTATTTTAAGTTATTCAAATAAAGGCACAATCTAACTAAGAAATGAAAGTACATGCTAGTAATAACAATTACAAGATACTTGACAAATTGTGTGCCCTCAAGCTTCATCCATTTCTAAGCACCGAGGTATCATATGATTAACAAAAGGAAGAAACACATTTCCTTCGGGAAAGAAAAAAAACAAAAATAGGCAGACTTTGGATCTTGTCCTTTCAGATCAGAGCTCTAAAAACAAAGGAAACATACCACTGGGATACAGCATAGCGGCCCAGACTCACGCACACACGCACGTTTTAGGAGGATCTTATCTGTGGACATTAAGAAGGAGATGGTGTATCTGGTTGGAAGCAGAGACATGGAGGAAGGAAAGTAGCATTTACAAAGGTATTTTTAATATTACATGAAAAATCAGTGAAAAGGACATGGCCACTCTCTGAAATACCACTTCATTGATAAAACAAAAACAAAAAATTTAAAAGGTTCTGCTGCCTCCTAATATTCTATACAAGTGCCTGAAACCTTCAAAAGTCTGTCAGGCTCTCTGCGGTTAGACTCAGAGACACTCTTCTAATTTGCTGGGCGCTAAACTTGAGGAAATACTAAGGAGATTATCTTTGTGATTTTTATTTCTACATCCCTCTAAAACCAAACAACAAGTTAATATTTTAAAAAATGTTAAAGAAAAGCCTAATTAGAGAGTCTATCACACTAGCAGCATCTAAAGCTAACTGCTGTGACTAATGGAGCTGCTTAAAGTGAAATAAATGGTCAGTCTCTTGTAGTTATTTGTTATATCCGAGGAATCTATTTTTATATCCCAAACATATGTAGCATATAATCTTTATATGTAAAAAGAAATATACAAATCAATATAAACATGACAGTCTAGATTGTTATTTATTTCATAAAGATATTCTGGTAACAGAAATTGTTAAAAAAATGAATGAGAAAGCTTCCTCCCTCTCAAGGGTGATGCTAAAGCATCCGATAATTAAGACTTCAAGATCAAGTGGTGAGTAATTGATTAAGCGCTGCTTTTTGTAATGTTTTTGGTGAGAGAATTAAACTGAAGTGCACTAATACTTTTTGCTGCTCATTTGGTCATCACAAAAATAACCAAAATAAGGTTTTGTTATGCAATTTTTAAGTATATGAGACTCTAACATGAGATAATGTATTAAGCTTTTATCTTTCATCATTATTGTTTCCATCCAAAAAAGGTATAAAGGTGATGCTAACCACCAGTGTTATCCTTGAGGGGAAAGGTGTTGCACTTCTGCGCACATCACAGGATGCCTGAATGCCTGTCATCCCTGTCAGGCTGCACTTACTGGGGTGCTGGAAGCTGACCTGAAGCAGAAAAATAAAATGTAAAATGAAAGGCTGTATGATTTTGTTTCTTTACAATTCCAAATATGCACTCAATACAGAGAGACAAAGACTCCCAGAGCATCAGAACCCTGTAAATCATGACGTGTATGTCTGGGCCAGCTACTGATAAACTGTGCCTAACTCTTCTGATGAAAGTAACAGATATGCCTCCCCAAGGCACTGAGCTGAAAAATCAGACACAAAAGCCACTTCTCCTAACGCTGAACCTTGCCCAGGAGAGGGAGGTGCATTCAGCACTGTTGCTATTTCTCGTTTTTTTCCAAAGGAAAGTTTGTGCAA
Organism: Perodicticus potto; assembly: GCA_963574655.1. Classification (NCBI taxonomy): domain Eukaryota; kingdom Metazoa; phylum Chordata; class Mammalia; order Primates; family Lorisidae; genus Perodicticus; species Perodicticus potto. Next base: position 31,145 of record CAUYRH010063820.1, on the reverse strand, counting down.
AGCTTACATTTTCAAGCAGTCCTAGAGATTTACCACCATTTTATATTTTCAGAAGTCTTTCAGAGAAAGATATTTTGCAGTATCCTACATAAACATGAGTGTTTATCTCAGGAACTTTTAAGTTTGATTTCACTGAGCACTGCTTGCACTTTAGTTGAGGGACATTTTTACTTGAAGCTTAATTAAATCCATTGTCCTCAGGGACTGATTTGCATCGGGCCTCCTTTCTCCAAGGTCTTCAAGTTATATTAAGCCACCTTGAAATACTTCCAGTTAATGATACCTGTCAAAAGAATATTTTCTCATAATGGAAAAATTCAAATTACTCAATGTATCATCTTAGGCACACCATCACATCTACAAAAATATCATCCTTGCCATTTTTAATAAAACCCCTCTTGTAGTTTCTGGATTCAGAAACTAATTGGAAATTCTTCATTTTTAAATATAATTTGCTTTTATTTCAAAATTAATCAATGATTTCATCACTGTTATTTAAATTATGTCATTAATCTTAAGAATGGTATCACAAAATTGAAAATGCTTTCCAATTTTCTCAAAATAATATAGAGTTAAATGGTTAATAGGTAAATACAAGGATTTGAAACTTGTGCCAAAAGTTAAAATGATAAAGGAAGATGCATGGTGTCTGCAGCACAACCATTATAATTTGATAACAATCACAAATTGCCATACAAGCTTATTTCTAAATTTTAGTATAGGTGAAATTTTACATACATTTTACATAGATTAATCAAATGACATGCCATTTGCTATTGTTTTAAAAACATTTTTTAAATTATTTTACATATATTTTAAGATCTCTTAAATGGATGTAAGTTTATTGTGGAATATATTTAAATTATTATTTTTTATCAGTTACAGTGTCTCTAGTCATAAGTATTGGAAATTTTAACTTCTGCTTACTTAAAGAATAAAGTGGAATTCTTAGCCTCGTAACTGTTAAGTCTTTTCTTTTCTTTCTTTCTTCAGTTGGGTCAGGTGTATCCAAAGGCCAGACCCTGTCTTGGAGGGAACTTGGTAATCACGTTTCCTGACTTCACGTGTGCGTCCCACACCATTCGGTAGAGTTTCTTCCCCGGAAGACTCCTGCACTAGCTTTTGTTCCGGCTGTTCCTTGGCTGGATTAAATCCCAGGCCTATCAACATGTGTGGCTCTGATGATGAAATTCAGCTAATTATTCAAGGTCTCAGCCACAGGCCTTACTCCTTTAACCACAGGCAATACTCTTAAAAAATATGGGGTTCGGCGGGGAAGATTTAAATCCCAAAGTGAAAACTGGGATAGGCCCCAAGTTAAAGGGGATTTTACGTGGAGGAATGGCCCATTAATCGCCCTTGAGATTTAAGCCACTTCCTCTCTTACGTGGGACCACAGAAGATGAGACTGTAGCCTGCTTCTCCCGGTCTATTAATTGCTTGGTCATGTCCATTCTCCATTTTGTTTTGGCAATAAAATTTTTAATTGGAAATTGTTTAAATTTAGAGAGAAATTGTGAAGATATTGTAGAGTTTCTATGTACCTCACATCCAGTTGCCTTATTGCTTATATGTTACGTTGTTATGAATGCTATGGAGCATTCATCATAATTAGCTGTTAAGGATATGGGACTATTAAAGTCCACACTTTATTCAGATGGCATTCGTTTTTATCTAATGTCCTTTTTGTGTTCCAGGACACCATTTACATGTAGTCTTTATGTCTTATGTTCCTCTTATCTCCTCCAGTTTTACAGACTTTCTGTTTTGGGGTGACTTTGAGAGCTTCGAGGAGGCAAGTGTTTTTAGAGTGTTCCTTACTTGAAACTTGTCTGATTTTGTTACTTGTGATTAGATTAAGGTTATGGGTTTGGGAGGGAAAACTCACAGGACTAAACTGACACTTTCTTAACTTCATGTCAAAGGTGTACACTGTCAGGAAATTTCACTTCGAGGTAATGTTTGCCAGGATTTTCCAATGTAAATTTATTTTCCCCCTATTTTCTGTACCAGACTCTTTGGAAAGAAGTTAGTATGTATAATTTATGGAATGTGGTGTTATACCCTACCTCTTTGAAGACAGAGGATCTTTGTAAATTATTTGATATTCTCAGATATTTGTGTAATTTCCACCATTACTTATGTAATCATTCATATCACTGTCAATTCATCAATAATTACTTTGTACTTTGAAATTGTTTTACCTTTGGCCAGTTTTACCTTTTTAGGTGGCTCCTATTTCACACTGATACACCCTTCACCTGCTGTTTTCTTTCTCAATTTAAATCCTACTTGGAGATTTAGTCAACATCCTAGAGAAGTGCCTCTCAAATGTGGTCCCCTGACCAGTGGCACTGCTGACATCTGAGGATGTCTCAAAAATATAGGTCCTACCCAGACCTCCCTACTGAATTAAAATCTCTGGGTGCTGTGTCCAGAAATCTGTTTTTCAAGCCTTCATAGTGATTCTGGTGCATGGGAAAATTTGAAGATCAGTGTCTGGAAGCATCATGAGAAAAAAGGAAGAATATGTTTTTTAAAAATTTTAATAGACACATAATAATAATACATATTGATAGGTTACATAGTGATATGTTGATGTATAAAATGTACGGTGCTCAAATCAGAGCAATTAGTATATTCATTACATCAAATATTTATCATTTCTTTGTGTTGGGAAAATTCGAAATCCTCACTTCTAGTTATTTGGAAATAAATAATAAATCATTATTGACTATAATTACTCTGCAAAGCAGTCCCCAACCTTTTTAGCATGGCAACTGGTTTCATGGAAGACTATTTTTCCATGGGCCAGGGGTGAAGAGGATGGTTTTGAGATGATTCAAGCATATTACATTTATTGTACACTTTATTTCTTTTATTTCTTTACATCATAATAGACAATGAAATAATTATGCAGTTAACCATACTGCACAATCAGTGGGAGCCCTGAGCTAGATCCCTTCCTTGCACAGTTTACAGTAGAGTTTGTGCTTCTCTGAGAATATGATGCTGCCACTATCTGACAGGAGCCGGAGCTCAGGCAGTGATGGCAGCAGTGGGGCGTGGTTGTAAATACAGATGACGCTTCACTCCCATGCTGTCCCTCACTCCGGCTGTGGCTGGGTTTCTAACAGGCCATGGACTGATATGAGTCAGCTGAACGTTCAGGACCCCAGCTATGGAGCACTAACACTTATTCCTTCTATCTACCTGTAATTTCATATCTTTTATAGAACCTCTTCCTACGCTGCTCTTTTCCCAGCCTCCAGTCCATTCTACAGCTGGTGATTAAAGAAATGACTCCCTTAGAGGCACTTAGCAAATATGTTGCATTCTAGATGAAAAGTTCTGATTTCTAGTCTGAAACCAATTATATGATTAATATCCTGGGCTCTTTTTTTTTTTTGAAGAACTGTCTCTTTCAGTTTTAATTTAATTGTCTGGTAACATGTTTAGAAGAAATGTTTAGAAGAAATATTTTAGATCCCTTTCTGTTTGCTGTAAACTCTCTAAAAATTCTAAATTCTCTTAGTCTTGAAAAATCACTCAAATATTTTTTATCACTGGGTTTTACCTCTCTTTCATACACTTATTTGTGGGGACAAAGTCAGTAAATGGCATCTAATACCCAGTTAATGATACATGTGCCCAGACAGACTTTCTGAAAGTGAACATTAAACTCCTGTCCTCTAAACCAGAAACGTCTTATTGGCTCTGCATGTGTGCACGAACGTGTACATGTTTGTGTGTGCATGTGTGTGTATGTAGTCGTCTCTCACCAAAAAAAAAAAAAAAATATTGGAAAAGAATACCAAACTTTAGTAAAAGCTTTCCATTTTGAGTCAGACAAAATTCATGGTCTTCCATTCTTGTAATATTTTTTCTGATATTTATCTCAATTGCTAATAATATGTTATTTAGGATCAATAATTATTTGAATTTACAGGATATTTTGCTGAAGTATTCATAACTTCCTTTCTGGTTTTAAAGTATTAATACATAGATATAACAAAAATAATTTAAATTTCATTTCAGTCGAAAAACTTAGTATTTTTCCCTATCTCTGAGAACTTTAAATCTGTGTCACTTACCCTGTCTGCAAAGACCATTGTTAACTTGCCATAGACCTCAAATACAATCATATATATGTGTATGTATACACATAAATGCATGTATATACACATACATACATATGATAAACTCTGATATTCTAAAACATTGAAGTTATCCCTTTACCTGCCATTTTACGGTATTTTTCTCATATTTACCATGATAAATTGTAAAGTAAAATGCAATGTTTCCGTGAAGGATTTATATTTCTACAAAAGAAAAAATTGGTGGCATTACGTTAAGTCTCTCCTGTTACTAATGAGTGTTTTGACTAATTTTTAAACACGTGGAATGACAATATGTGCTTGAAAAAGTATCTTTGAGTTGAGCTTCCTTCTATAAAATCTGTTAAGCCTTATGCCATCAAGTAACAGATCCTCACATTGATTAGGTCTGTTTCTTATTGTCTGAATCATACTTCTTAATCTCAGTGTATTCTATATGGAGGCACAGCTGTCATTGCCAAGGGCTTTAGCGCTTCCAGTTTTAGGCTGAATGATATCTCACTGCCAGAGTAATACTACATCAGTCATTACACAAGATGACTCACCCCAACCACATCTCGGCAAGCACACACACAGTGCTAACAACAGCATTTCTCTGGAAAACTTTAAGCACTAATGCATTCTTATTTGTATTTTAACCCCAAATTCCCAATCATAGGAATATTGTCCACTTTTCCCACATCTTTCAAAAACCCTTGGGCAGTTTTTTGTAATTAACTTAAACTAGAGAATAAATTTTATTTTTTAATAACACCCTTAAATGTGTTACTGAACAACTAAAGTAATTGTAGGTTTATAATTCTCACGATGGTGTCTTTGGATCTTCTTTGATATCTACTTGTGATTCAAAATATGTACATTCCATTGTTAGGTTATACATTTTAATTTAAAAAGTGCAAAAATAAAAATAAAGAATTATGTAAATGGTATAGTTGACACTTAGAAATTGAAAGATTTAAGAAAACTAAAATTTTTGTTCAACATATTTCTTTTTATTTAGCAGTATTTTACAATCAAAGTCAGACTAAAAGCAGAGCTGGGTATATAACATTTTTCTACATATCCAAAAAAAAAAAAGAAGATTTGCTGTGCTCTCTACTTTTTGCCACTTTAGAGTATAATTTTTTAAAATGCACAATGGAAGTTATTTTAAAATTAAAATTTAAAATTAATAATTTTATAACTCATAAAGTTGTATGACCTTATAGAAATTATGTACCACACTTTAAATACCATAGTATTTTAAAAATACATAACATACAAGGTATCTCTGCAGTAGTTTAAAATAATTTCAGTGTAAAAATGAAAATGAATAAGTTTAGAATACTAATTATTCATCAAAAGGAATTTAATAATTTAATTCATATGGTGTAAAATAGACATGATAGTCAATAATTAACTCATTCAGCAAAAAGTTAATGTCTAGAACCAACCAAAGAATGGCATTTGTTTCTTAGAAATTACTGCTTAATCTATTGAATAATACTTTTAAAGGTGAACCATGTCCTGTTCTTTTGAATACAAAAATAAGCACATACACATATGAACAAATATAGTTGAAATTGCTAGAAAAAGAGGTTAATTTTATATGTTGAATTTTAAAATATATATTAAATTATTTAAAATAATCACTGTGAGAAGGTACATATGTTGAAATCCAAACCAACATACTCTACCAACAAAATTCATAAAGGAAATAAACTGTCAATATGAGGAAAAGAATGATAAATACAAAACGTGAAATACGTTAGGAATAAGAGATAACGTTGAAGACTGCAACGTGTATGAATGTGTTAATAGCTTTATCCACATTAAAGACACTGTTAGGTTGCCAAAAATACTAGTTCTACAGATAGGATTAAAAAAAATGCATTAGGTTCAGACACTTGCCAATTTAGATAGTTAAAATATGAAAGTTATTTACACTTATAGTTTTTCCAATTTTACAAGTAAATTATACAAAGTAGAAAGTTATAATTATAGATAAAAGGGGCATTATTATTAAGACAGTAAAATTAAAGATATAATTGAAAATGTTTTGGAATGAAAATAATAGAGAGAATTGTACTTGGATACTCCTCTTTCAAAGTGGAAAAACCAGGATTCTACGGAGAGCTGATGAAACAAAAGTTGAGAATCCATATGCATTATACCAAAGCTATATCAATAAAATTAACCCTGTAGAAATACTGAAACTCCACCCACACCTTTCTCCTCTAACAAAAATAGACTCTCACTGGTTAAAGGACTTAAACTTAAGACTTGAAACTATAAAAATTCTTGGAGAGGGTGCAGGGGAAACACTTGAAAAAGTTGGCCTGGGAGAATACTTCATGAGGAGGACACCCAGGGCAATTGAAGCAACATCAAAAATACATTACTGGGATCTGATCAAACTAAAAAGCTTCTGCTCTTCCAAGAACACAGTAAGTAAAGCAAATAGACAACCCTCAGAACGGGAGAGGATTTTTGCAGGTTATATTTCTGACCAAGGTTTAATAACCAGAATCCACAGAGAACTCAAACTTATTAATATGAAAAGAATAAGCGATCCCATTTTATTGTGAGCAAGAGACATGAACAGAAACTTCCCTGAAGAAGATAGGCGCATGGTCTACAGACACATGAAAACATGCTCATCATTTTTAATCATCAGAGAAAAGCAAACCAAAACCACTTTGAGATATCACCTAACTCCTGTAAGAGTAGCCCACTTCACAAAATACCAAAACTACAGATGTTGGTGTGGATGTGGAGAAAACAGAACACTTCTGCACTGCTGGTGGGAATGAAGGCTAGTACTTTCCTTTGGAAAAAAGTTTGGAGAACACTCAGGGATCTAAATGTAGACCTGACATTCAATCCTGCAATTCCTCTACTAGGTGTATACCCAAAAGACCAAAAATAACTTGGCAACAAAGATATTTGCATCAGATTGTTCATTGCAGCTCAATTCATAATTGCCAAGTCTTGGAAGAAGCCCAAGTGCCCATCGACCCATGAATGGATTAATAAATTATGGTCTATGTATACCATGGAATACTATGCAGCATTAAAAAAGATGGAGACTTTACCTCTTTTATGTTTACATGGATGGAGCTGGAAAATATTCTTCTTAGTAAAGTATCTCAGGAATGGAAAAAAATATCCAATGTACTCAGTATTACTGTAAAATAAATTTATAATCACTCACATTTTCATATGAGAGGTGAATCACGACTATAGCCCAGGATGAAGGAGGGAAGGGAGGGGGGTGGTTCGATAGAGGGACGGTTTATGGTGGGACCACACCTATGAGGCATATTGCAAGGGTACAAGTCAAATCTAACAAGTATTGAACACAAATGTCTTGACACTGTGATTAAGTAAATGAGGTGAAAGCTATGTTAATTAGTAGGATGTAAGCACTCCAATTTGTACAAATAATCAACGCCATGAATCCCAGAAAGGCATAAATGTATTCATGATCTATGTATAAATGACTTAATAAAAAAAATTGAGAAGCAAAAAAAAATAATAGTAATTTAGTAGAAGTTTTTGTATGTGGCAAAGTTATATACGCTTTATTCAGAAAAAAATAATTAACAAAAGTCAAACATTGGAAGAGCCTCTAGATTTGTTCCTTCTGCTTTCCTTTGGTAATTCTGGATCTTATTTAATATCATGTGAAGTTTGGAATTATTTTTTCCAGCTCTGTAAAACATTGCATTGGTATTTTGGTGGGAATTACATTGAATCTGTAATCGTTATGGACAGTATGGATAATGTTGCTTGAATGTTGCTTAAACGATGTTGATTCTTTCAATCCATAAGAATGGTATATTTTTTCAATTGTGTCATCTATAATTTCTTTCATAAGTACTTTACAGTTCTCCTCATAGATATTTTTTACCTTCTTGGTTAAGTATATACCTAGGTATTTTATTTTCTTTCTATTGTAAGTGGTGGTGTGCTCTTGATTTGATTCTCAGCTTGACTGTCAGTGTACAAAAATGCTACTGATTTGTTTACATTAATTTTATAATATGAAACTTTGACGATTTTATTTATCATTTCTAGAAGTCTTTGGGTGGCTGGCATGATCACATTAGCTGGTTTAAATTGTTTGACAAGCCTGCAGTAACCAAAGCAGAATGCTACTGGTGTAAAGATGGAAACATAGACCAATGGCACAGAATAGAGAACTCAGAAATAAAACCATATATGTATAAGCAAATAATATTCAACTCAGCAGATAAAAATATACACTGGAGAAAGGACACCCCTATTAAATAAATGGAGCTGAGAAAATTATACAGTCACATGCAAAAGAATAGAACAAGATTCCATCTTAACCCATATACAAAAATTAATTCAAAATGAATTAAAGGCCTAAAAGACCTGAAATTGTAAAAATTCTGAAAGAACCATAGGAAAACCTCTTCTAGACATGGATTTAGGCAAATAATTTATGAATAATACCCTTTAGGTAAATATAGCAACAACAAAAATGATAATTTATTTAAATTAAAAAGTTTCTGCACAGTAAAGGAAATAATCAACTGAGTAATATACAACATTTAGGATGGAAAAAAATATTTGAAAGCCATAAAAATGACAAAGGGCTAATAGCTAGAATAAACACAGAACTCAAAAAAAATCAGGAAAAAACCCAAATAGTTCCACTAGTAAGTGGACAAAAATCATGAAGTGAGTTTTTTTCAAAAGAAGTTATACAAGTGGTCAACAGACATGAAAAAATACTTAACATCACTAATCATTCAGGAAATAAAATTAAAATCACAGTGAGATACCACTTTACTCCCATCAGAATGATCATTATAAAGAAAACAACAACAACAATAGTTGTTGGCGTGGATGCAATGAAAAAGGACCGCTTATACACTATTGGTAGGAAAGTAAATTAGTACAACCTCTATGAGAAAGCATGGAGATTCCTGAAAAATAAAAGTAGATCTACAATTTGATCCACCAATCCCACTACTGGGTGTCTATCTATAGGAAAAACAATCATTATATCAATAAGACACCTCTGCTTGAATGTTTATCGCAGCACAATACACAATTGCAAAGATTTGGAGTTAACTTAAGGGCCCATCAATTAACGAGTAAATAAAGAAATTGTGGTTTGTGTATGTGTGTGCTTGCATAATGTGTGCATGATAAATATGTGTATGCACACACGCACACACACATACATATATATGAAGTCTGTTAATAAGTTCTTGAACTTGTCTTAGAAAAAGCATATATACCTCATTGCTGAGTATCCTGTGGTCACCTTTGAAGTATCCTCCGGAGAACCATGAACTGATGCCAGCACCTAGACCATCCTGCAAAGCAATTGTGAAACTTTTTTGTTGGAATGGCCATCAGAGCTGACATTTTATTTCCCTTGATGTTCTGAATGTCATCAAAAAGTCTCCCTTTTAACATTTTATTTTCCTTGGGTAAACAAAAATGTCTCTGGGGGCCAGATCAGGTAAGGAGAGACGGTGTTCTAATTCAGTATATTGTTTACTGGCTAAAAACTCCCTCCCAGTCAGTGCCACGTGAGCTGGCGCAAGAAAGATGATGCCAGACCACACCTTTCTCGTGCCAAGATTTTTGGTTAACTGAATCAATGCTTATTTACTCTGCTGTGCTTCTCACAACCAACAATTTTGATATACAGGTTGACAGTTTTTTGCAATGTTTTCATCTGTCCTGCTCTTCACTGGCCACTCTGAGCTCTCTCCACGAGGGATGCTTTCTCTCCCTTCAGAAAAATGTTTATTTCACTTACATACTGCTGTTTTATTCATGGCATTATCCTCATAAGCTTGGAATAACATGTCTCTGATTTCACTTCCACTCTTGCCAAGTTTAACAAGAAATTTAATGTTTGTTTGTTGCTCTAGATCAAGCTCCAATGTTCTTGTGACTGCACACAAAAACACACAATAATAATAAACACCCCCCCGGCAAGGCATTGTCATGTGGACATGAACGCAACCGTGAGACAGTGATGTACCAAATTATGAAGCCTTGTTAAGTTGCTGGCACAGGGCTGCCAATGTAGGTGCCTAGTGGCAATTCACAAATTTCATTGTCAGACTGAACACACACACACTCACCCATACCCATCATGGGGTACTACTCAGCCATAAAAAAGAATGAAATTATGTAATTCCAGCAAGTCAGATGGAACTGGAGAACATTATCCTAAGTGAAGTATCTCAGGTCTGGAGAACAAAAGTGGGAGCTAAAAGATGGGTGTACACTACCATAAGTGATGCAGAGGGCATTAGAAACTAAGCAGGGGGAAAGTGTGAGAGGCTTGAGGGATATTAACTTACTTTGAGAGTACAGTGTACATTATTCTGGCAATGGGTACACCAAAAGCCTTGACTTCTGCATTATGTAATTCATCTATGTTGAAATAAATACTATATTCAAGAAAACTTATGAAGGAGCTAGAAAGGAAGGAATTTGCAAGTGAACCAATTCTTTTTTTTCAATATCTGTCATAAATGAACAGTTAGTGATGTATGTAGCTGCTGGAAGAAATAGCAAAGAAATGGTTAAAGTATTTGCCTCCTAGGATTAGGTCTAATGGGCAGTGGATGGGGCCAGCCACAGATACTTTTCTTCATAAACCTTTTTTTTTTAATTTCTCAATTCTTTCATCCATAGGCATGCATAATTTCCTTTACATTTTATATAAAATTAAAACATTTTAAAACAAAAGACTCTGGTATTAGTCCTATTACTAATGACTACTTAAGAAATGAATCTAAAAGCATTGAGAAAAACTAACAAGAAGAAATTAACCTAAAAGAATGTAGTAGACATGCAGTGGTGAATATAATTATTAGCTTGGGATTTGGATTCGGTCTTACCTGGCTTCAGGTTATTCTCCTTCTTATTAGATATGTAACTTTGGACAGGTTACTTAACTTATGTGGACTAGTCTTCTGATTTGTTGAATTGTAATGATAATAATGCCATACTCATAAAGCTCTTTATCAGATAATGAGATAATGTATATGAAATGCTTTGCAGTTATCCCTTGGCTTGCCAATATGTATAGCATCATGCATAATATTATTTATAAAGAAACAATGAGCTAAGAAGTTAAATAACTACAGGCTTAAAAAACAGTGGTTAAAAATGAATATTAACAGAAAACTTTGTCACCTTAAACAAGAAAATGAAGAAATTTTGAGAACGAATCATTATTATTAAAAACAAAATTTTCTTAGTTACTGAGGAAATTTTAAAATTGGGGACAAAGTTACACGTGTACTAATTATTGTTTTGTAAACTGTATGTAAAGATGAAAACAGCATCTTTGAAATTTAGATTATGAGAATTAAATGAAAACGAGGTAAGAACTGCTATAATTATAGCCATAAGGAAAACTAAGACCTTCAAAACTTGGCTTCAGAAAGACGCCAGGACCAGATAGCTTGCCAGTCAATTTTATTGCACTTTCAGGGAAGAGGTTATTCTTACGTTACTGAGCATGAAGAATGTATAGAAAGGCCCATTTAGTTTTATGAGGGTTTTAATATTCTGATTCAAAAATATTTTGCATCTTCATTTATAGATGATCGTAATTAGCAGCTTTACTATCCTCATTTTTCTATTTTTCTTTCTATTCTTTTTCAGTTCTTCCCTTCTTTCTTCCTTTTTTACCTCCTCCTCCTCTTAGGCATGTTTATTATTTCCTTTAAATATTTTCAGCTGTTTTTAAGAGACCTTAAAACAAAATTTAATTTTTTCATTCAGTGAAACCTTCCATTTTTTATTTGGTAAATCATCTGGACTTGTATTTCAATAGTATTCACATTAAATCCAGATGAATTATTTCTACTTGATATTTAATAAGAGGTTTTTATTTTTAACCACATGAAATATATTAAGTTCAATTTTGTAATCAAACATAATCATATATTTTATTTAATCTTTATTTCTCCCCCAGATAAATGTTTTAATTTCTATATGGTTATAATTTTTTTTTTTTTGCAGTTTTGGGCTTGGGCTGGGTTTGAACCTGCCTCTTCTGGCATATGGAGCCAGCGCCCTACTTCTTTGAGCCACAGGCACCCCCCCCCTTATATGGTTATAATATTGTATGGTTCCTGTTATGTGTTAAAAGTTTTCTCCCAAAATGTGAATAATATGTGATATTTTAACTATTACTTTATCATTTACATTTAAAATTTTACTTTGTCCAGAACGTTTTTATGTATAACATGAATTAAGGAACATTTTTTTCAAATGAATAACCTCTGTTCCAATGGTAGTTTCTTGACTACAATGCAGTCCTGCAGTTTTAAATGCAGTCCTGATCATGCTCCAGAAGCTCATACGTACTCACGATAAGACTCGAGCTCTTGTCTAGCTGTCTGTTAGTACAGTAATATGTATTACCAAAGCCTTAGCTTTCTAATGTTTTCCCTTATTTGCTTTTGCAACTTTGAATTAATTTTACAGATATTATCTCACATATTTTTGGAATAAAAAGTGTCAAAGGGAGAATTCCAATGAAATTTTGATTAAAATATCTTAGAATTATATTATTTTCTGAAGAACTTTTACATTTATAACGGAATCATGTAATAAAAAAGTGACACATCTCTCCATGTAGGTCTTCTTTGATAGCTACACCTATATCTACCTATATTTATCTAGGTATCTATATATCTATCTAATCAAAACTTTTAGTTTCCTAGGCATCCACTTGATTTAAATATGTTTCTCCTAATGGAATTTTGAGGGAATGTATTGCTTTGATTAAAAAAAAAAAGAGTAAGCTACCGTGCAATTTATGCTCTTCTCTTTTCTTATATTCCCCCTTCATGGGACATGTGTGTGAATTGTAGATACTGTCAGTACTGTAGCTGGAATCCTTCCAGCTTCCTGTATGGCAACATAGCAGACAAAGGCTGGGTGGTTGCCATGGACCAATATACCCAGTTTAGTTATTGAAAAATAAAAATAAATTATTTTTCTACATACAGCTGAGCATAATATTTAAACATTTTTTTGAAACCCTTATTTACTGTGTAGGGGATCTATTAGGTTGTGAGAGACTGTATTCACTGGGGCCCACCCAAATTGAGGAACATTTGAGAAAGTATGATTTCATCATATAGAAGAGTCCATCAATATATTATTAGAATTTTTATGGATACTACCTATTTATTAGTTTTTAAAATTAGTTTAGCAATATGAACATTAGAAGTCTAACATTTTTGCTAAGGCTTTCACTGTGATATGACCATAATGTTTAAGATATTGTTTCTGAGCTCTGATACTGTGTTTTCTAGGATATATACATATTTCCCCTATAGTTTTCTTGTATTTTAGGTTAATTTTGGTTATGTGAAGATAAATATAATAGCCAGAGATCTAGATGTCTTTGTCCATCTGGTATTGAGAGTAGAAACATAGGAGAGAATATGGTAAGACATTATCCAGAGCCACGTGTAATGGATGTGTGGTCACCATTGTTAATGGCTAAAATGCCTATCGCTGTGGAGTCTCATTCAAAAACTTTCTGCAGCGCCAATAGAAAGAAAGTTGACCTTACACATTCAGAGATTTGATAGAAGATGTTTAGGTATTTTAATGTGTAAATGTATTCTTAATGTATTAAGTTTGCAGAATATTTAATGATATTTCACACGTAGCTGTTGTGCCACAAACTTAATGCTTACCTTCTCAGGTTTAATTTTAGTATCAAGGACAGTTATGGGAATATCCCTAGATATGATTAACCTGATTTAATAATGATTAACTGATATGGAGGTGGTGCATGAATTTTGGGAGGAATCATGTCTGGACTTAGAATATGCTGTTTCCAAAATTTTAATCACCTGTCCTAACACATGAAGTCATCTTTCTCACATGAAATTTCTGCTTTTATCAATTCCCAAAGTATTTTTCTACATTTTTATCATATTCAGTGTTTAAAGAGTGCACTTCCTTTTTCTTAGAAAAATCAACAGTCAGTCAGTATTGTTGGATCATAATATTCATATATAGAATTATGTGACTGGCATAATCTTTTGGATTTTTTGACGAAATTGCTCCAGATAAAATATATATTTTTAAAAACATATATTTTTTGTTTTTGTGTATGTACGGAAGTTCAGGGAGATACCCTGAAAAAGATACTCATCAATCCTAACAGCTTCCAAACCTGTGTCCTTTGAGAAGCTTCAAAAAGACTACGTCATGTCTACACAATTCTTTGTTGTAAACATCCTTTTTGTTTTATTCTAGGTCTATGTCTGAATGGACTTATCTGTAAAATTAATGTTTTATTTTAACATAATAGAATTAAAGTCACTATGGTTTTAGAATTGTAGGTGTTGTAGCTATCTAAATGGTAGATACAACAGAGGCATCTTTAAAGAATTAGGACGCTATATGAGAAAAAGCGGTTACATATTCATATCATATATGTAAATGAAAGTATCCTAAACTGTTCCATACCATTCCATCGAACACCATTTTCCAAAATCTTCTCTATATGTATAAGGCACTCTAAGAATTTAGTCATTCTTATGGCAAATGATGCATTAATTGTCATATTCCTTAGGTGGAAAATGTAAGATAGATGCTTGGAACTTGGGTCTTTATTAGTATTCACTTCCGTATGTCTACTGCATTTTAAGTTATTTATAATTAAATAAGCTTTCAAAGATTCACTAACAGATATTCTAGAAACACACTACTCTATGCTTCTTCTCCCTTCAAATTATATTTATCCGATAGGTAAAGGTAATGTCTTCACGTATTAGTAGCTGGCAAATTCATGTGTCTGTGCACTAAGAAACAAAAACAAAATGTAGTTTTCCCTTTTGGGCAAAAGAAAAAAATTAATGTGTCTTATAGAGCTAATAGTTTATAGAAAAGTGGAAAGAATCGTTGGCTAGGTCATTTGTTGAATAAGTGAAATAGAAAATTTAATATTTTCAAGCAAAGAGATTTTTCTGGGTGCTGGTTAATGAAGGACAAGAATAACTTAATTCAACTGGCACATCCTGTCTTAGCAAATGTATCAAAACATATTCACGACTGTCTACATTCTTCACCATCATCCCATTGTACATCTTTATCATCTCTTGCTTGAACTACAATAATTTATCTAGGTCCTTTGCTTCCACTTATCCCTTTATAATTCTTCAGAAATGACCTTTGAAAAACATAAATCAGACCATGTGATTTCTTAAAGTCTCCCATTCCTTAGAATAAAAACCAGCCTCTGATTACAGCGTTGGTTTTCTACACAAATGCTCTAGTCCACTTGGTACAAGTCTTTCTTATCTTTCTTTTATTAAGAAACTATCATCATTCTTATCTTAAAGATCTTTTTGTGTGTTTGCTTACTTACTTTTATAAGTTGATTTTTTTTCTGTGGGTATTTGTTGAGTTTTTTTTTTTCTATTTATTCAGATTCTAGCTTAAAATGTGATCTCCTCAGAGGCATTTCTTGTCAACTCTCCAAATTATGCCTACTTTTCTATCATTGTGTATTATATCACCATATTTTAGTTGTAATGTAGCATTCCCCATTCTATAATGTTTCACTGAGTATTAATATTGTTTGTTAGCTATATTAATCTAGATATGTTAATACTATATATACTCTTATATTAATATGTTTAATGTTAACTACTATCTATTAATGTTTGATATGTTAATCTAGATGTTAATAGTATATATTAATACTATTATATTACATATATTAATCATGAGAACAGTAACCTCGCCTATATGTTTACCTTCTTATTTTCAGTGGATATTATGCCACAAGCTTTCTATTTATAGATTTGAAAGAATAAACAGGGGAAAAAGTATCTATGATTGCCTTTTTATTCAATTAACCCTGTGTTTTGAAGTCTTAGGAAATAATCTAGCTCTTAATTACCCGTTGAAATCTATACTAAAGCATATCAAAAATTTTATTTACCAATGTTAATTTTGGTGGCTTATATGTAGCCCATTAGCAATACTTTTCTAATTTACCTGGTAGATAGTGCTCCTATAGTACACTCATCTAATAAAATTATATTTTCTTTGGATTTTCCATATTGTTACTTTCCTTTTCAGATTATTTTTCTTTTCAGGTCATCCTTCACCTTTCCAATAGTATACTCATCTAATAAAATTATATTTTCTTTGGATTTTTCATAGTTACTTTCCTTTTCATATTGTTTTTCTTTTCAGATCATCTTTCACCTAGACTTTTTTGTACTCCCTAATATCTACCTAGACTCCTTTTATAGCAAAGAGGCAAAGTGCTCAGAATGGCTCAGTAACTTGTAGCAATCATCATGATTTGTATTGAAATCATTCTTCCTCTTATTTCTAAATCTGTTCTAAATCATGACGTTACTGGAATCACTTTGCTGTTTAAGAACATTTATGTCTTTGCTGTGATTTTAGGGCCAATTTCGTATCCTTTGCAGGCCAGCATTCTAAGTCTCTTAACCAAAGTTAACATTGCTACTCTTCAGATAGTTCTCTCATCTCAGCCATCGAGCACATCTTGGTTAGGGTTGCTGTAAAACAACCTAACAAACTGATGATATTTCTTCCTTGAATATGTACAATCCTGATTAGTATATGTAGTTAGAAGATTTAAATTATATGTTACAATGCCTCATTATATCATTCCTTATGTATTTTTTCCCCAGCTGGATTATAAACTATTACACAGCAAGCCTTTTGACTTGTACTTGTTTTGCCTGTTTTATGGGTCAAGCACAATACATACAATTCTAGCCACTTAAATTCATCTGCTAAAAAAAAAAATGATTAAATGCAATTTATTACCATGTAAACTGGCTAATCACTCTGACCTGTTTTCCTCATAAACAGTACACAGCTATACAGACACTAAGTCTTTAAATGTCTTTGCAGTGAGATGTAAACCCAGAGACTGAATCATCCTAACTGAGGAACAGAGGAAGTAGTAAGTGCCACCTCCTGGCAACCTTCTATGCCCGATCTTCAAACGCCTTTCCTGCCTAGAAAGCTTGATATTAATGTTAATGGTCAGTTTTGGTAATTTTAACTTGAAGATGAATAAAAATATATAAAGCACTCAGAGCTCACCTGCCCCCCCCCAAAGAAAAATCCTCAGGGAAAACTGACCAGTTAATAAAGAGTGAGAATTTTGAACTTATTGTGAGGAAATAACAACAACAACAACAACAACAACAACAACAATAACAACAACAACAAAAGATATCCAGTACATGCATTATTTGCTCATGGCAACAGATAGGATTACCTTAAGTAGGACATTACATTTCTAACCAAGTGTAACCTGTAGCTACTAGTACTTATAAAATATTTTTCATTTTCCCATTGAATTATTGAAGACATAGCAATAAGAACATAGTTCTGAAACTGAACACATACATTTTACCTGACTATTGTACTTCCTCCATTTACCAAAATGGACAATTAACATTTATTCTGTAGATAACTTATATCAAAAACAATTTGTATTTAAATAATGAAGATGGTGGTATCATTTTAATGTACAAATTCCTTTTAAATAGTAAAAATTAAGCATGCATAATGAAAATTTTAGACAATTAATGATTTAGTTCCATTAAAAGAATATGTTGAGCCATTTTCTTCACAATGTGATAAAGGATTCTTAAAATTTCACAAAATAAGAGGAATATTTCCTCACACATCTTCTATATATTATCTTCTTTTTATGTTTTAAAGATTGCAAACAAAAGGAAGGATCAGATAAACTCAGTTGGAAGTCTTGTTCATTGTCATAACTTAGGTAGATTAAAAAGCAATGTATGACATCACTGACATTTCTCTAAAAAGAATGAAAAATTTATATTTGTGAATATACACAACTTTAGAATCCTTGATGTTTTAGGTGCTATCAGGTAATCTCAAAGAGAGAAAATCATTCATTTTTGGAACAACAGAATAATTATCTAAATGTCTTTAGCAACTGCTGAAATTTGATTAAATTGACCCTTTTTGTACATTTTAATATATAAAATACAGGTATTATTTAAATAGACAATACTGAATTCCTGTGTAACACTCTTGCTAAAAACAATGTTTAAGTCCTTTCCACCCTTCTTCCTGCTTTTGATAACAAATCTGCCTACTGAAGGCCAACTAATGGCTCTAGCAGCCAAGATCTGCTTTTTTCAATTTGTTTCTTGTACATAGGCTTGTAACCTGTGCTTCAGCCAAGTTATACTCTTCGCTCTTTTCTTGCGGTCAGTCATTTGCTAAGTTCACTTTGCCTAGCATATGCCTTCTATAATGTCTCCTATTTTAAATTTACTAAACTCTATAAATGTAACTAAAAGGTAAACACTCATGAAAAGGCCCTTGCATTTGTATCTAAAAATAACTTATTCTTCTCAGTACTCCCAATAAAAACTTTTACTTCATATTCGCTTATGGGAGACACATTTGTGCACATCTACTTCTTAATAAACAACACCAGTCTTGGCGACTTTACCACCTATGCTCTGATGCATATCACAGATAATAATTGTATTTTTTTTCTTTAATTGATTTCTTAAACAAAAGTTATTTTTTCCTTAGCACAGGTTGCTAAAGGATTATGATTTCTGAATAAATCTGCCTTTATGATTTCACTTATTTGTAACTAAAAGAGTATAACATATTGAATTTTTCCTTTTATTTTAGTTCAATCATAGCTGTGTACATTGATACAATCATGGGGTACAATGTGCTGGTTTTATATATAATTTGAAATACTTTAATCAAACTGGTTAATGGCATTTTCTTAGTTATTTTGTTAAGACATTTATATTCTACATTTAATAAATTTCATATGTACCCTTGTAAGATGCACTGTAGGTGTGGTCCCACCAATTACCCTTCCTCCACCCATTCTCTCCCTTTCCCTCCCTCTTCCCTTTCCCCATATTCTTGGGCTATAATTAGGTTATAGCTTTCATATGTGAAAGCTATAAATTGGTTTCATAGTAGGGCTGAAATATTTATCATACTGCTTCTTGAAACCTCACTTTATTATGCTTGATGATACATGTTTTTTAAGGGTATGACTATAATCTAAATAGTGTTCTCAAAATTCTATGATCTTGATAGACTCCCAATACTACAGAAAATTTGTCTCATTCCCACTCAATTTCGTAATAGAAAAAATAAAAACTCTCCCAAGATTACATGGAAAGTATTGGGCTACTTTAACAAAGGATATTTTCATGTTATTATATATTTTGTTAGAAATAAATAAACATTTGTTTTAAAATCAGCCAATATTTAGGGCAATTAAAGACCAAAGCTTTTTTCTATAAAAGGTAGAATTGTATTCAATCTCTTCCCTGAACAACAAAACACGTACAGACAAGGGTAACAAATCAGAAATATATCTGGATAAATTTTCAGAAAATGAACATGACTTGCTGATGCTCAGGCCCAAAGTTTCTCACCGGTGTCCCAATCCCAATGACCAGTTACCACTTCCCCTTTTTTAAAACAATAGTCATTATACTGTATTATCACTGTAGACTAGTTTGGGAGGGGTTTGAACTATATATAAAAGGGCTGAAGTAATATGGGTCAATCATGTCTACTTTGTTTATCACTACATTTTGTTAGGGCAATTTCCCTGGAATTTTTCATAGAGCGATAATTGGTTGTGATTACCATGTTAAAGGTTGATAAGCATTTAGCTCAAATTCTGTTGGAAGCCATTATGAATAGAGTGTACTTAACAGGTTTTGCATGTATGTTTATCCATATACATAAGCATTTATATTGGACAAAACTCTGAGGACTTTAATTTTAGCTCCTCTTTGCATGTTCAATGACATCCAATTATGTTTTTTTATTCACACGGCTGTGATCACTAATGAGATTACTTACCTCTTAACGTGCTCATGCAAAGACCATAACCAACACAAGTTCAACTATGCTGTGTGTCTCACTGGTATGTAATTTATACTGGTTGAA
The DNA here is from genome assembly GCA_963574655.1 of Perodicticus potto. Taxonomy (NCBI): domain Eukaryota; kingdom Metazoa; phylum Chordata; class Mammalia; order Primates; family Lorisidae; genus Perodicticus; species Perodicticus potto. The sequence continues at coordinate 11,031 of CAUYRH010063820.1, read as the reverse complement.
GAATTTGCTTTAGTGTTTCCTTCATTGTGAGTTGACCCCTTATTTCAGTTTTTATTGTCAACTTTAACTGTCTTTTATTGTGAAAGTTTATTTTCAATAAATGTAAAACTCTAGAGTGTTAATTTGCTTCTCATCCAAAAGTCCTGGAAGATATTTTCCAGTAGCCCTTTAGATTCTTTATTCTTTTCTTCACCTTTCCTTCTAAAAATATTTTCATTTCTTTTTTCCTTTAGTTTTTATTCCTAGAATTCAGCTGTCGGTTTAAGTTTAACCTAAGAAATTAATTTTTGAGTAACATGCATTTTTGATCTGGAAGGTTTTAACATGTTTTTTCTATCTTTCATTTTCAGCAGTAATATATATGTCATGTTTGGTTGAAGTTTTGTTTGTATATATTTGCATAAAATTTTAATTGCTTGTGAAAAAATGAGCCTTTAAATGAGTTTTAATTGCTTGTGAAAAATTTGATGCCTTTTATTAGCTATGAGAATTTTTGCCATTTTCTCCTTCTCCATTCATTCTTTTCTCTTTTTACAATGCAGATTTAAGCACGCATGGGTTAGAGTTTTAGACCATTTCACTCTTTTGCCTGTATCTTATATACTTTATTCCCTCTATTTCTACCCTTTTTCTGGAGATTTTTATTCGCTCTACCTTAGAACTTTTAGTTCTGTTAATATGTTAAAATCATACATGAATTTTTTAGGTTAACATTTTTACTTTTCAGTGGAGATTTACATTATAGTCTCTTTAAAGTTTCCATTTCTCTGTAAAAATTTACCATGCTCATGTCACTTTCTTGCACATATTTGTACGTATTTTAATATTTATGAAAATAACTTCAATATACGGATCTTCTATAGATTTGTTTTATTGCTGATTTTCTTTTCTATTGTTCTTGTCAATTTTTATCTTGCCTTATTTCATCTTTTTTTGTTTGTTTGTTTGTTTTTTTGCAGTTTTTGGCTGGGGCTGGTTTTGAACCCACCACCTCCAGCATATGGGGCCAGTGCCCTACTTCTTTGAGCCACAGACGCTGCCCTTATTTCATAATTTTTAATTGAATGTTAGATATTTTGTAAGAAAAACCAAAAATATAGTTTACCTTGGATGACAATAATTTTTTCCATAAAAGGTTGTTTTGATCTGACAAGTAGGCTGAGATTTTCACTTGGGCTTTACTTCTTGTGTCCGTTGATTTATACCCTCTTCAACTCTTGGAGCTCAGACCTTATTGAATTATTGAAAGTCTTTTGTTACTTTTAAGGAACTTTCATTCTTGGCAGGTACTTAGCTCTAATTTTTACCAGTTCAACACTATATATTTTTTTCTTTTGACCTTCTTATTCTTTCATTCATAGTCTTCAGATTGGCAAATACCCTAATGTGAAAAGCTAAGAACATTGGTCTGACATCTTTGAGTTTCTCTTCTCTTTGGGAACTTGCTTCCCCTCCCACCAAGACCAAGTAGCTTTATACCCCTCTAATGCTTTGAAATATGTTTAAAAGGTACATCTTTTTTATTTTGTACAGATTCTGTAGTTCCCATAGCGGGAATGTGATTTCTGAAGCAGAACATTTACACAGTCTTCTTGTGCAATTTCCTATAAATGTGAAACATCTCTAAGTAAAATAGAAAATAGCACCATTCTGACCAATAGAGAAAACACATAGAAGGAGCAGTAATATATTATAATAAATTGATTCTGATTAGGATGTATTTTATTCATATTATCTGTTAACAATTTTAAATTAGACACTCAAAACAATTACTGAAATTATGTACAGCATTAGCGAGGACATCACTTAATATATGTATCTATTTCTTGGTCACTGATCTTAGTGTAATAACTTATTATTGATTTTTATTACTACCCACATAAATTTTATTTCATTAATGTGTTAAGCATTGATTTTATATAAATAGTTTTCAGTGTAGAGCATTCAGTAAGAAATCTGCTGATACAAAATAATATTGAAATTTTTGCTTTAATGTTATCCATGTCCCATTTTCATGCATAATTACAGTTTTTAACTTTAATTATATTTTTAGCATTACAATCCCATATAGAAATAATAATTTAAAATTTGTTCTTTCACCAATTAATTCATCTACTTTGCCATAATAGCTATTAGATGATTATACAACTTGTCCTCCATGTCTTTGACGGTTTTAGAATGTAGTCCCAAAGAAGGATATGTTCCATTTCACTTAAAGAAATACCCAAAGTCTGAAAAAAAAGATCTGATTTTTTTAAACTCAGTCTTCTGTTCTCTTTAGCATATCATCTAGCTCATTATATATTTAACAAATTACTCTGGAACAAGATCTATTGACCACTGTATAAGAAAAATTTGACCGTAAAGTGATGATATAGAAAATAATGATACTCAGCAGGCACTACTTTAGTAGAGCCTTTGTGCCAGGAATTATACTAAGGTTTTGAAATTGCACAGGTGAAAAACATGTGGTTTTTGCAAGCAAGGAGCTCACTGGTATATGAAATATATGAAAACAAATATGTAGTGTACTATGTATTATAAGCACTATAAGAGAGGATATTGGAAGGATTTCAAGATAAAGAAAGCAATATATGTCATATGGCATCTGTACATTGAATACAGAATTCTAAGTATTTTGAGTCCACTAATCAGACAAAACTCTTAGCATTTGTAGAAGGACATAATGCTGGAGGGTTAAGTCTGCTGCAATCAGATAACAAAGAGTCTCACATGACACCCAAGGCAATATTGTCTTCCACATTTATAGTCTCTTCCCTTGTAAATGGCTTTAAATATCATTTATATGTTTACAATCACCAAATATATATCTTAAGCCTAGATTTTTACTGATCACTAATAAGCAGTATGTCAAGGGAGAGTCAATACTATTTCAGGAGAGATTGGCTATATTGTGTGATTATTAAAAAGTTCATGAAAATGAGACATTTTTGCTAATATGTCTGGATGAATTGGAGAGCTTGCTAACAATAACAGAATTAATACTACACATACTAGTAGCAACCACTACTTATTGAATCTCAATTTTTATTTATTTAAAATATGTTCTCATATATAAACAATGCTATACCATAGGACCTGTCTTCCCAGTTTTATAGGTAAGAATTTGAAAACATGGAAAAATTCATGGCCAAGGATATTTAATACAATGAATACAAGATTCAGAATTCAAACTTAGATCTGTTTCCAAAGTGGAAACCTTTATTGTAAATCAGGGGGAAAAAAATGATGGGTTTCTGTTTGAAATTCAGATTTGAGAAGCATTTTATATACCTGTGTTGTTAAATGTTTTTGTCTGAAGCTCTGGAACATGATTCAACATAGATATTCATTCTTAAATTTCATATAAAGGACATGCATATTAGTTTGTGCTTGAGAATATAAAGTTTGTATGTGTACAAAGAATAATAAAGAGGGTAAGTACAGAACCAGGATAACACAAACATTTTATAAGTAGCTTTAGGAAAATGAGCAAAAGAAGGAAAATGGAGGAGTTTAAAAGGTAAGATAAAAATTAGAATATGTTATCACATGGAATCCAAGAAGAGCATTCCAAATAATTGGAGATAGCCAATAATATCAATGCCATAGAAAGATTAAGCAAGATAAAAATAAGAGTGGGCTATATGACATCTAATTTTAATGCATTCTATTTTTTTATTCCCTCAGCCAAAAAGAGCCTTCGTTTCCACACTAAAGGTCTTCGAGAATTTATATCCAACCCTATCTCTCTTGAATAAGAGCAAAGATAGTTCATAGAATTGTCATAAATTGTTAAAAAGATTTTATATGAATATTACTATGCAGAATTAAGTTTGTAAAATTATAATGAGTGGAAGAATGTGCATTTCCAGATATAATATTATCTACTTAAAAAAATTTCTAAATGTTTTTCACTAAACTTAGTCATCTCAGTCAAGATTTATTAAAGGTAAAACAATAATGATAGTAGTAAGGACACATACAGGAATGTATTTTGACTGAATTAGAGGTAATTTTTTTAACTCGTACTTATTATGAATCCATTTTCTTCTGTCTTTGCGAAGATTTCCCGTGTGCTCTTGGAAGAAATAGTTTTCATTAATTACCCAGTGATTATTTGATGTTACTTAAACATATTTACCAATGCCCCAATTTGATTGAGACTCAGGAACCTCATGGGAAAGAGTTCCAACTTTCTTCATGTTGACTTTCAGATATCCCACAGATATATCTCATAGACTAGAAAAGTTCTGGTAGAAATATCTCTGCAAAAAGAAAAGCTGGGATACTGGAATGTAAATTCTTTAGAAAGAGGCAGGAGACCATTAGAGTGATCCATTGTCTTAAACTAAGGGGACAGTGATCCCAGGATCAGTGAGTGTCCATGTGAAAATTGTTTTGTTACTACACCAAAGTATCATCAAAACATACAGACTGAGAAGCTTGGGGGGATGAATGTAGTTTTCCATTTATAGTAAAAGAATATTTTTCCATTTATAGTGAAAGAATATTTTTCCATGTGTTTTCTAACATTTTCAAACCACATAACTATGTATACTTATTCTCTTTTTCCCCAGGAGAACTGCTTATCTTTAGAGAAGGATAGTTTCCATATTGCTCTGAACTCTGCTAATTAATCCAGACATACATAGTCATCACTAGAGGCTGCGTCAATCTACTAGAAAATGGTACAGTTTAACAAATTACCAAGCTCTTTTGAATGCAGTATATTAGCTGCCTCAGGTATAGAAGTCAATAGCAAATTGATTATGTATTATAAATAAAAAATCAGACATCCGATTCACACTCTATTCTGACCTTTGTTAGAGTCTCTAAAATTTTGCTCAAAAGTATTTCTGGAGTTCCTAAACCTCAAGTCAATTAGCTGAAACTTTTATCATCCCCAATCAAACACAAGTATAGAATGACCTGAGCATTTCTGAGTTAAGTACAGTGTAATTTTTCTGGTTTTGACTGTTGATTACAGACTTCCTTCTATTATCGGTGTGTTTGTTGGAGTGACCATTTATAATTTCTACTGCTCTGTTCTTTTGGTCTTGCATTTATTTATTTAAAAAAAATTCTTTTTAATCTCCTAGCATTTAACCAAAAGGGAAAAAAAAAGAAAAAGGAAAAGAAAAGAAAATTTTATTGCCTATAAATTTGGATAGCCAAATTTTTACTGCTTATATACTGAAAAGAATATATCCATTTACCTGTAACACAATGAGAATTTCTGCATTATGCTAAAACACTGCATACTGCCAATAGCTCAATTATATATACTTTTATAGTTCATTACCCAAACCATCTCTCTCTGAGAAAACCAGAAATTTAGTAATGCCTCATTGATTCACAGTAGATATGCCACTCTGGATGGAGTTTTTAAAAGAAAAAAATATAGAATTAAAAACAACTGCCCTCATTTACATACATACTACACTGTGATCTTGTCTATTACTTTTTTGCACTAAGATTTTTCTTAGCTTATCGAATGCTGTGGCATTTGTTTAAAGACATTACTAAAACCAAGTTCAGAATATTATTTCTGTGTTGAACAACTGGCTACTGGCCTTCTTCTACACTGTTGTTATTCAAATGTGCGGTTAGTTCAGCAGATGTAAGCTATAAACACACTGGAAAGTTTCTTGCACTTCAGAGGAACTTTATTTTCACCTGGGTACCCTTGTTCCTGAGAGGAGCCTGTGTATATATCAGGACATAAGGGTTATAACAAGATACTATCACATTAAAGCAACAGTGAAAGTTTCTGAGTCTTTGAAGCACATATGGACATATATTATTACTAATATTTCTATGATTATTACATTTAATAACAGGAATTTTATTCAACTGCAACCAAGAAGAGTGACTCACCGACTCCTCATCTTCTTTAATATTTTACACCGTTGCGTCTGTCATGGCTCTTTTTAAAGGACAAAAGAACATTTCATAAGAAGCTTATATCATGTCTATTAGAGTTTTCCTTATAAATTGAGGTGCATTCTGGTTGGGTGCACAAATATTAATAATTGAAATCTCATCATATTGAGTAGTATCTTTAACAAATATGAAATTTCCATCTTTATCCTTCCTTACTTTGGTTGGTTTAAAGCCTATTCTATCTGCAAATCAGATTGCAACACCTGCTTTTTTCTGTTTTCCATTTGCTTGAAATATAGATGACCAACTCTTCACCTTGAGCAAATTTATCTTTTAAGGTAAGATGAGATTCTTGTATTCAACAGATATCTGGGATTTCCTCCAGCTCCATATAGTTGGAGATTTTAATACTCCTTTAGCAGTGTTGGATAGATCCTCCAAAAAGAAGCTAAATAAAGAAATGTTAGATTTAAACTTAACCATTCAACAACTGGATTTGATAGACATCTACAGAACATTTCATCTTATTTAAATTGAATACACATTCTTCTCATCACCCCAAGGAACATACTCCAAAATTGATCACATCTTAGGTCACAAATCTAACCTCAGCAAATGTGCAAGAATAGAAATTATTCCTTACATCTTCTCAGACCATCATGGAATAAAAGTTGAACTCAACAACAACAGGAATCTGCATACTCATACAAATATATGGAAGCTAAATAACCTTATGCTAAAGGATAGATGGGTCATAGGCGAGATTAAGAAGGAAATTACCAAATTTCTGGAACAAAATGACAATGGAGACACATATTATCAGAACCTTTGGGATACTGCAAAGGCAGTCCTAAGAGGGAAATTTATAGCATTGCAAGCCTTCCTCAAGAAAACGGAAAGAAAGGAAGTTAACAACTTAATGGGACATCTTAAGCAACTGGAGAAGGAAGAACATTCCAACATTCCAAGTGTGCAGAAAATAAAAATAATAAAATAAAGAATTATATATGTGTGTGTGTGTGTGTGTGTGTGTGTGTGTATGTATGTATATGAAAGTGACTGGCAAGAAAAATTTTTAAAAAGTTCTTTTCCTATTTTTATACAGTAACTTCTATTTAACAAATAATTGTGTGCCAAAAATTCTGGTGATAAATTACGTCACTTTCTGCTTTAAAGAAGTTTTTTCTTGTCCTTACATTCACATTTAATAGCTAAACATGGCAAGTATATAATGTAATCAGCAATGACACAAGTATAGTCAATGCCTAATTATCAATAAAAAAGGCAGTTTGCCAAGCATCAAAATTGAGTGAACTAGACTTAGCCCTCTTTTACTTTAATCACTGACACCTTAATCTGGCTAGATTTTCTTTTTGTTTTTCAGAGGAAGCATCACATCATAAGTATGTGAGTGTCAGGAAAGATGCTCTGGTGTAAGGAGACGCTCTAGATCAGGGGTATCCAACCTGCAGCCCACAGGCCACGTGCTAATTTTATGAGGACTTTTTTGCTTCTCTATGGTATCAGATAGATATCACGAAAAGTACGCACAGACCATTTTTTTGCTGATCAGCTTTCATTAGTGTTTGTGCATCTAATGTGCAGTGCAAGGTTAACTCTTATTCTTCCAATGTACAGCAGAGAAAAGAGAAGTTTTTGGGACACCCCTGCTCTAGATCTATAATGATGAAACTTAACAGTGAAATATATCACCAGGCTAATATGACTTCAGAAAACAGCAGGAGAATTTGTTCTTTGATAGTTCATAATAATTGAGAACAGTATTATGTATTTATTATTGAGTATGTATCACATGCCAGTTACAATTTTAAACATCTTACTAGTAACAGTTCATTTATTCATCACAGTGAATTTATAAGATATATACTATCATTATTCTCATTTCATAGATGAAGAAACTATGCAACTGAGAAGTTTAATAAATTGCCTAGGTTCACCAGATTAATAAGGCTGAGCAATGAATCTATGCTAAGTCTAGCTCTAGAAACTGTATTCTTAACCACTACATTAAACTGTTAAGATATTTAAAATACATTTTCCTAGTTTAGACAAAGAAATGAAATCTGAAATTGAACAATTAATGATAAAAGCTGAAATGACTTCATTAAAATTGAACCTAAGTGTTCAATTATTTAAAAATTTTTGATCTACATTTTGCTCGCTGTTTTTTATTTCCTTCCTTCATTCATTCCCCTAATTTTAAACAAACATCTAGTAACATGCGGGACATAGGGAGAATAAGAAAATATGAAATCTCTGACCACAAAGGGCTTGGACTTCAGTGAGGCATAAATGTAGTAAAAGAGTGGAAAAATGTAGTAGAAGGATGGATGGGAACCAACCAGATACATTCCAGACATCTCCAGCAGAACAAGCAAAACCTAGACCATCCAATATGGCTATTGTGCATAGTGTAATAGGAGAAGATGGCTGGGAGGCAAGGAGAGAATTCTGAGCAAGGAAATGGACTGATCTCTTGGTCACTTAGGCAGTGGTATGGAAGATGGATGGATTGGCCAATGGCGGAAGAAGGCATATCTTAGTTCTAGGACAAGAAAGGAGGCAGAAGACAGAGGAATTCGATCTTATTATGGTAATACTAAAGATGAACAATTAGGATGATGGAAGTAAGGGAAAGAGGAAAGGAAGATAAAGAAATAGTTTCTGCTAACAGTTAAATAATTATATTATTTTATGTATTATACTATTATCACTATAGAAAAAATTAAGCAATTATTATAGGCTAACTTTCTATCATATATTTTTATCATGTACCCATAGGGCATTACTGCTGGTAACAATTAACTCAATTACAGGCACAGGCTTAAATTATCTATAACAGTCTAAATCTATACATGTAATATCTATGTCTACCTAGAGAAATAAAAATCACAAAACATACATTTTTACATTTTTAATTTCTCCAGATGGAATAACTTCTACAAGGTAAATAGAGGTTATAGGAAAATGCTTCAATTTTACAAATAAATATATCATATTCTATTCTAAACTTGTATGTATACATTCTTTTAATTCTCCCAAAACCCATATGGGGTCAATACTACTATCCCTATTTTATACATATAAGAAAATCAAAGTTCTGAGAGGTTAAATAATGTGCTAAAGGTCACCAGATATTATAATTAGTTCTGCCATAAAACCTATTTGGAAAATGCCATTATTTTTGCAACCCAACTGATATATTAGGGAACAATTTAAGCATAATTCAAATTTACATTTGCTTATGAGTGATTTCATCCACAGGAAATATGAGGTAAATGCAGAAAATGGAACCAATTAAACTGAGTCATATAGGAATACACAAAAAGTATATACCTCAAACATCTACCATCTATCTCAGTTCACCACGTCAACTGTGACTGATACTTATTCACATCTGGTATTATAACTTCCCTTCCCATTTTTATTTTTTTATTGTTGTGGATTCATTGAAGGTACAAAGAACCAGGTTACATGGATTGTTAGGTAAAGCCTCTCTTATAGTTGTGTCCCATCCCCAAGAGGTGTGTCACACTCTATCACCCCTACCACCTCCCTCCTTCCCTCTCCCTGTACCCCCTTTCTTCCACCCCCCACCATGTCCTAGGTCATCAATTGTCCTCATATCAGAATTGAGTACATAGGATTCTTGCTTCTCCATTCTTGTGATGCTTTGCAGAGAATGTGTTCCACTTCCATCCAGTTTAATACAAAAGATGTAAAGTCTCCTTTCCTTCAGATTTTGATTTCAAATAACCCTCTTTCCATCACCTCACAGATCACAAGTTGCAACTCTTTCAAGTTCCACGAAAGAATTCATGCCTCATTCAATATAAAGTGCCAACTGTACTGAAGTATTTATTAACCATTTAACATTTATGCTCTTTTGTGTGTGTGTCACTGTAAAGTTTTTGAGTATTGTGCCATGATCTCGTTTTCTCCTAAGTCCTGTGATCTTCAGTATAGAATTTTTGCATAGCATAGTGATTTTTTAGGAGCAGATATATTGCATTATAGCAGAACTACAGTGAAGCAATATCCTTGTTTGCTGATTCCAATTAATAGTGTCTGTCACGTTTATTTATGTAGCCATCCCAAACTTTTAGTACACAATATGTTTTTGGACATCTTGAATGTTCAGTCTCTTTTACATGAACTGCTGGAACTACTCTATCATATTAATATATAGTAGTTATGACTTGAAAAATAATATAGCACATTCCTATCACAAACATGCATTGGTATAAACAAACGTTACTACCTACATACAAGAATAATCATGAATCACAAACTACCAACATTTTCAAAAGTAGAAGAGAACCTTCACTGTTAGTTTTCATACCAATGATTGCTTCCAAATTCTAACTTGTACCTACCAGTGACCTACTACACTTAAAAAGAACACTTATCAAAACCAAAGAAAAAGATGGCACAAGTGTAGTAAAGTAGAAACTCGGCACAACACTTTTAAATTCCATTTCCATGATGTATAGTCTATAACAGCACGTTAACAATGTAAAGGGATCCTATAACTCCTTAAGACTTCTCTAAAATGTTTCCATTAGCTGGTCTGCTCTAAGGAATATCATCACTGCCAAGTCATTTGAAAGAAAATAAATTTGTCAGTTGCAAAAAATAGTTACATGATTTCTCCAATACTTACATAGAAGAAAAGGTAAAACCATGTAAAATCCATGTTTAAACAGATATACTCAAACTTGTAGCAAAGTCTTTGAATCTGATATGAACCAAGACAAGAATAAACTAAGATAGATGCTCTCTGGTAAGTGCTTAAAAGATGTCTAAAAAATATTTACAATGTGAACAAAAAAATGAAAAAAAATTTCAAATATCTGTTTGTTTAGTATTAGATAGCTAAAATATTTTTACATGTAAGTAAAATTTCCCATCTTTATACAGATAGTGATACCATGAGTTATGGTTTTAGCATACTGGTTCTACATCTGACTATTAAAATCCTGTATGAAAAAAAAAAAATTTTAATATCTGGATTTCACACCAAGTAAAATGAATCAGAATCATTAGATTTGGGGGGGGGGGGGGGGGGGGGGGGGGGGGGGGGGGGTGGGGGGGGGGGGGGGGGGGGGGGGGGGGGGGGGGGCT